>JASDQU010209031.1:0-14136 GCA_032191745.1 Picea mariana
AATGAGTTAATTACATTTAAATTAACAAAAGTGGTTGAAAAACCCACATTGCAACTATAATGTAGTTAAATCCGGGCTTTATCCCCCCTCCAGCTATGCGCGCGCCCCTTTTATTGGTCATATGGCTTGATAGGGCCAAGCACTAGCCCAAAGGCTAAGCGCTGGCCCCTAGCCCATTCGGTGCTAGCTCCTGGTCATGGCACCACAGCATGTGGCCACGGACTTTGTTAAAACTCCGCGCTATATGATTGAAACCGCCCCGGTCATATGGAACCGTAGACCATTGCACACCGTGCTCTATTGTTAAAACTGACGGTTATATATAATATGGCACGCGACCAAGGGCTGGGGCTAGGCCCCAGCTCGGTCGTGGCCCACCCATACCAACACTCCATTTTAAATATAATGTGAAACATACGTATTACAAGGAACAAGTCATGGCGTAACGGTTGGACGGATTATGTTAAGTCGTTGTCGGTGGGGAGGTCGCCGGTTCAAACCTGGTTGACCACAAAACTTTTTATTAACAAACCAACTGCCAAATACCGGGGTGCCACGTGGCAGCCGCTGATTGGGCCACGTGGCACCGAATCATTCGACCAAATAATTGCCACATGTCAACCGATGATTCGTCCATGCCAACCAACCACAAACCGACATGTGTCACTTGCCGATTCATCCAAATCATTTGCCACGCATCGCTTCCGTACGCTCTGTCAACTGCCACGTCACTCGAGCCACGTCATCCGTGCCATGTGTCACTCTTCTAGTGGTGACACGTGTCACCTTCAGATTGGCCCAATCGTGTGCCAAAAAATCCAAAACTGCATGCCATGTGTCACTCCCTGGAGCCACCATGTGTCCTGTATAGAGATGACATGTGTCACTGTACGGACCTGCCACGTGTCCTGTACGGACTATACGGACAGGTACAGTCAGCATCCAAAAATTTTGCCTATTTGGCTTGGCGGACTGAATGTGATATCTTCTCCATACGGACTCCATTTGACAAAGTAAATATACCACCGGAATCAGGAAGACGAGCTGAACGGAATGGTGTTGGTTTCGTCAGATTCCGAGCACTTTCATTTTTGAGCATTTTTCAAGCCCTGACAGGCTTCTGAATCCGATTTCGGATCAATTGGGAATTCCTTTACTCGAGTGGAGTTTAGTCCCATCTCGGGGTGACCCACTGCTGAGAGTTTTTAGTAGTGTTTTCTAAGGCTGGGAGGAACGTGGAAGGTTTGCACACAGTTGGTGATATTTTTACCAATTGTGTGTTAAATTACGTGTTGCATTATTTTTTATGCACTTATTTTTATGAGTTTTTCCTGTGTGTGTTGCATGTGTATTTTTATTATTATTCTATAGGAATATGTGTATTTCCAGAGTATTTGTATGTTTTAATTTGGTATCAAAGTTTGAATTTTCAATTGGGATAACCCAGTTGGTTGTTGGGGATGCTACAATATATGGATGATTTTACAATACATGGTAACACATTTGATGAAGTTTTGGTTAATTTGGAAAAAGTGCTCAATCGATGTAAGAAAAATTAATTCTCTCATTCATGAGAAATGTCATATGCTACTAACTAAATGGATTGTTCTTGGTCACCATATCTCTCCTACTAGTATCAAGGTTGATCCAAATATTAAATCTTCTTGGTCCAAAAATGGAAAAATATGTTTGTCGTTTTTAGGGAATGATGGTTATTATCGTTGTTTTATTGAAAATTTACTAAAATTGCATCCCTTTTGTTTTTATTACTTTCTAAATATGCATAAGTTTCCTAGACTAATCTATGTCAATCTACTTTTGAAGCCTTGAAAGAAAAGTTGTCTATAACACTCGTCTTAAGAGGACCAAATTGGTCCTTTCCCTTTCACATTTCTATACATGTTTCAAACACATCCATTAGAGTAGTACTCAAACAAACAGAATATAAAAGGCCTTATTTTATCTAATACATCACCAACCTTTCCCTTACAGAGTTAAATTATGCAGTAACTGAAAAAGTAGTTCTTGTTGTAGTGCATGATATTAATAAATTCAATCATTATGATACTATCTATCATTTATTTTTACATATTGACAATTCCACCATTATATATTTTATGAAAACATCTATTACTAATGGTATATTCACCGAGTGGTTATTACTATTACAAGAGTTTGATATCGCCATCCTTGAAAAACCTAGAAGGCAAAATGTTGTTTCTTACTTCTATTCTAGGCTTACCAATGATGGAGATGCCATTCATATTGAAGATTATTTTCTTGATGAACACTTATTTTCATTATCTACTCACATAAATTGGTTTGTATATATTGATACCTACTTGGATATAGGAAATCTCCTAACACGTTTCTCATCAAAGAAACAACAAAGAATCATTAAGCAGAGTGTTATGTACTCTTGGGTTCAAACCTCAATTAGTGTTAGGTTTTTGTAACTCATGGAATCTTATTGAAAGTAAGCATATGACTATCCGCGCACATGAGTAATGGGAGCGAATGTTGTATCCACTTGATACCATGGTGGTCAACAAGGTAGGTCAACTTGTGGGAGGCATAACTTCCACATATGAACTCTACATATGAACTATACCCAAGATTTTGTTGCCAATCCCTAGTAGGTAGTGTTGATTATTTTGTTTGGTTTCCATTGATGTCAACCCTTGAAGAAATTCTGGTAGATAATTTTGGTAGCACAAAGGTTTGGGCAATGGACCCAAGTTTGTTTGATGGATAATTCTATTAGTTTTGATATATTTGTAGGTAATACTATTCTATATGGATATTACATGTCATGCCATTTCCGGTGGTATGTAGAATGCCACATAACTCCTCACGGTTAGAGAGTTATGTCCATGTGAAGTTGGAGAAACCTCATGAGTCATCTAGAAGCCCCAAAAGGTCAAAATAGTCAAAGTGGTTGCAAGGAATAAATTATTTAAATAATAAAGTGAAGTGATGAGCGTACTATAAGTCAAAAGGGATACAAAAGAAATTATTTAAATAATAAAGTTAATGGAGAAATTACTAAGTGGACAAGTGGTTAGAAGTGCATTAGCCCTAAAATAAGGAAAGTGGCTTAAGATGGTTAGAAGGTAAATAATAAAGTGAAGTAATGAGTGTACTATAAGTCAAAGTGGATACAAAAGAAATTGTTTAAATAATAAATTTGATAGAGAAATTACTAAGTGGACAAGTGGTTAGAAGTGGATTAGCCCTAAAATAAGGAAAGTGGGTTAAGATGGTCAGAAGGTAACCCCTTGAGGAAGCTACATGAAAGTATTAATAAGAGGCAAAGGTCTCTCATTTAATAACCTATTGAATATCATTGAATATCTATTTTCTGAAAGTTTATATGGGCAGGTATTATTGATAGAGAAAAGTGAGGCAGAAAAAGTGCAGCAATAAAAGTGCGGAAAACAAAGTGCGGCAGAAAAATCACAGCACGAAAACTACGACACAAAAACTACAATAGAAAAAGCACGGCAAAAAAAATTTGCGACAGAAAAATCGCAGTAGGAAAACTGGAATAGAAAAAGGGCGGCAGGAAAAGTGCAATAGAAAATGTGCGGCAAGAAAATCGCGGAAGGAAAAGTGCGGCAGAAAAAGTGCGGCAAGAAAATCGTGGCAGGAAAAATGCAGCAGGAAAAATCATGGCAGGAAAAGTGAGGCAAGAAAATCGTGGCCGAAAAAGTGTGGTAGAAAAACCATGGCAGAAAAAGTGCGGCAGGAAAATGGTTGTAGGAAAAGTGCAGGAAAAAGACCATGACAAAAAACGTGTTGCAGAAAAACCGCGGCAGCAGAACATTACAAGAAGAAAAAGGTATCATTTTCATATGTGTAGTGTTGAACTTATGAATCTAGTTGAGGGTTTTTATTGTAAATCTGTTGGATTCCCTCTTGGAAGTTTAGGGATTGTTGTAGAATGGTTTTGAGGAAGATCTATTATTTTATGTGTATTTGATGTATGATTGGTACATATTTGGTTCATGGCTGATGCACTCATTGATTGCATTGTTTGATGGATCTACCTCAGTTAGACTAGTGGAGGCTACTCATGCAAGGAAACCTTGGTTTTATCAGCAACAGTTGCATGTTCACCTCGGTTTCCTCACCAGGAGGGTGCATATCTCATGCATGTGGCCAAGAGGGTGTATATATTCTTATTTCACATGTCTCTCTCACCTCCACATGTGTAACTTAGTTAACTGATGATTGCATGGATCAGTTAACTAGGACTAGGTGGAAAATTACTTCAATTTCTTTCAGCGAGTGTCTAGATCTCTCTAGATCACTACTATGGCGCATTCACTTAGCCATGTAGAGTATATCATTTTTATTATTCATTCTACTCATTAATTTAATACAATTCATTCTTTCTCTTAATCTTGTCTCTCTTTATCTTCTCTCTCTCAAGAGCTTTGTGTGGTTATTCTACTATCTAGGTTCTCTGTGACTAATTTCCACAAAACTTCACATTATGTTCTAGTAGGATAAGGATTGGTAAAACTATATATTTACAACTCAAATATTAGATGGGTTGTCTCCATAGTGTTGTGGATAGATGAAGCAATTATAAGAGTGAGTTATAGGCAATGGAAGAACTCAAGGTTCCAACTATCATTACAATGATTATTGGCTCAAAACAAATCACATACTAGCTTAGCTATTAGTTCTATGAAGAGATCAAAAAAATGTTGGATGTTACCTCCATGGCTATTTGCTTGGATGAAAGTGAGCTATTCTAATATTCCTTGATCTCCCTGAGATAGATCCATATTATCTAATGAGAAACCATCATACTGTAGAAATGCTTCCCAAACTTCTGAGCAAGTTTCCTTGGATTTTCCATATATACTAACTACTTTTTTTTTTGTTGGTTCTTGTGGAGAAACAATAGGGCTTCTTGATGTAGCAACACTAGCAACTTCTAGTCCTTCTCATTTTGGATCTGTTATGGGGGGTTAGGATGGATTTGAAACGTGGAGTGAAATAAGATGATGAAGGATAGAATAACATAGTGTTATGATTCAAATGGAGTAATTATAAGGGATAAAGGTGATGGTGTCTAGATAAAGGTGTTGGTATCCCCCCAAACAAAATATTTTTCTCATCCTTAGAGAAATAGAAAATAGTGAGGAAGGAGGAAAGAAAAAAAATATAAGAGGGGGGAAATTCCATGAATTTTTCAACAAGTATGTTATTTTCTATTGCAATTTCTTCATAACATTCCATCGCAAAAGTAGACATTGGTGTATAAGAATGTTAGAAAAAATTTCACTTGGTTCTGAAATATCATTGATGAACTCTGAGGGAAGACTACTTTTGTAGCAACTTGGTTTGTGAAAGGTTCTTGTGGGGAAGTAATATCTCCCTCCATGGGAATGACTTTAACTAATTTCCCTATTGTTGGTGCTTGTGTGGAAACAATGGCGTCTTTTGAGGCTGGTAGGTGTTGGTTCTTGTGTGACAACACTTTTTCTTCTTTCTTTTTTTATGAGCTTCTCATGGTCATTGGTTCTTGTGTGACAACCACAGGGATTATTGGCATTGTTTTGTGTGTAGCATCACTAATATTTTTCTAATGAATCCATCCTTAGAAATTTGTTATTTTTGTTGATTTTGTAGAAATGAAGTACTACTAAGATTGGAAACAACTATGATATTTGTTTCATACTAGTAAATTTTGATCATAAAGGAATATGGGATTAGTAGCAAGCAAGGAGTGAGAAAAATATGATGGATTGGTAGCGATAGACTCCATTTATTCAAAAACTATACAAAATAGAAAGATAGCTTGACATTGTGAGTAAGCCAAGGTACTTTCTTGGGTGGGTTAGGAGTGGGTGGAGTAGGGATTTATATTATAGGTCTTGCGGAATAAATAAGTTGGTTGAAGTTAAGGTGTGGTAAAAATGATTAAATAAGTTGTTATGGTCAAACACATAAGCAAAGGAGGCTTCATAAACTTCATCGAGTTACTACATATAAGCTAAGAAGAGGAAATTGTATTGGCATATAATATTTTTGGTGAATGAGCATGATGAACATTAAGTCTTCTTGAACAAACTTTTGTATCATAGAAATGGGATGTCCTTGTGTTGTAGGTCATGCAACCCCCCCACTACCTCGTAGGGCTACATGATCTCCCAGTCAAGGATCTCTAATTATTGAGTCGAATGACTCTCTGAAACCTTGATGGTCTCATTCTGTGACTAAACAAGGGCCTTTTCAGCTTGTTGGTGCAGGTTTAATCGTACCCGTGACCTTCATTTTCACTCTCCTATGAAATCTCAGAGTGTTGGGAGTTATCTCCTTTTCAGGTAAGCCCCCTCTCGATGTAACCTTGGGCGATGACCACGCGACCGCGAACGCCCTCAACATTTTAAAACCCGTGCAACTTTTGTCCCTGAATTGCTACGGGATCGTCGATCTCACAATCTTGATGATACTGTCTGAACTGACGGTTCATATCTGCGCCTTCCAAATACATGGACCAGATCTGTTCCTCCTATATTTAATGGCTGTGATTTCTTCACGATTCTGGACTTTGGGGTTTTGAAATCTCAAACCCAACTTTCTTCTGTACTCTAATCTCCCGGAGCTGATGATCTGTAGGCACCTGTCCTGATCGATCAATGGTTCTGCTCCCACTTTGGATGTTTGACCTTTCAACTCATATCAATATTCATGCGACCCTCTTCTCGATCGACGGTCACAAAATCTCAAACTTCACCCCTTGATCTGGTGATCACGAATTACTTTGGGTCTTTACCCGAAGTGTCTCGATTTTTTCCATGTATCCCTTTTGATCTAATGGCTATGAATCACTTTGGGTCTTCACCCAAAGCTCACATATCTACACCATGTACGACCACAAATCACTTCGGGTATTTACCCGGAGCTCTCAAATCCATGCCACGTCTCCCTTCTGAACTCTGTCGGCTGAGATTCACTTCAGGTGATCCGATGGTTGAGACTCACTTCAAACTTCGGGAACTTTGGACTTCGGAAATATCAATTATCAAACCTTTCCTTCTCATGAATTTGCAATATCTGATGTCTTATATTCTCCTTGGTGATCTGACTCTTGAGCTTTTCTTTGGCTGATTTGATGGCTCATATCTACTTCGGCTGATTGAACGCTTGAGGTTCACTTTGGACCTCCGTCTCTTCGGACTTCACAGATCTCAAGTCTCAACTGAGAAACTTTCAAACGAATCTTTCAAATCCGTTGATCTGACGTCTCATATTCACTTTGGCAATCCAATGTTTGGGATTTACTTTGAGTGATCCGAGGGCTCATATCTAATCCGTCTGATCGAATGATTGAGGTTCTACTTCAGATTTTTGGATCTTCAGGCTTCAGAAATATCAGTTCTCAACCCTGGTGAGTTTTCTCTCTCCTTTGTGTGTGAAGTGCTAAGGCTCATGCACCTTACCTTGATCAGATGGTTGTTTATCCATTGCACTGTGATTCATTGGCCACTGTCGCTCCTCTCTCTTGAGCTTATGATCTCTCTGACTTAGAATATTTTCTAAGTGTTCAAAGGTTTCAAAACTTTTCTCCTCCTATGAGTCCAACTCTTGGATCTCGTCAACACTTGTGAAAGTTATATCTCTCCTGAGCTTGATCCTTAAAGGATTTTGATCTCCCACACACACCTTGCATTCTCTGGATTTTGATAACATAGACTAAAGGATTTCTTGAAAATAATTTTTTCTCACCCACTTGGAATTCCCCTATTCTGGTTCTTCAATGCTTAGTCATTTCTTGATGTTGTGCACTTCTTGCACCTGGTCTAAGTGTCCTTTGTTCTCTCTCTAAACTCGTTTGAGTCAATATGAGACTCAGTCAATGCACTACTTGTGTTCGAGATGCACACCTTGCATACAAGTGTCAGAAGAGAAATAATTGAAACTCATTCAGTTTCTTCATGAACTCATACAATCAATCTCTCGAACAATCATACATGAATGGAAACGAAAATAACCACACATATAGAATATAACATTCATCCATTCATACAACAAATGAACACAGTCCAAGGATTTGGGACAATTCTATCTATTCTATTCATTCATGAAAACAAATTACATAGTCTTTCTTCTACTCTACTATGTTCTACTGATCTCTCTGATATCTATCTCTTGATCATAAATCTCTTACTATCTACCTTTTACAATGCAACAATAAGCTATCTAAGGATTGGCTCCATGATCTCTCTCGTTCTGTCTACAACTTATCCCATCAAACTCTTAGTGGTTACCTACTCTGTCCTATTACAATAAATAACAGTTATTGCCCGATAAGACTCAACACTCTATATCTGCAACCCATTACAGTCCTTCACAAATTTAAAAACACGACATATTTAAAATGTTTCTTTCAAAAATATCTCAACAACTCGATTTAATTATGAGTTAATTTTTGATGTGAAATTTGTCATGATAAGATGTTGTTCCTTTGCCTCCATGCTTACATTTTGAATTTGAAGGCGATGCTTCTGCACCATACTCCTCTGGTTAAAATTTTGATGGACTCCTGTCCATGAGCTACTGCACAATTTTTCCATGCTTGAAAATATCAGGTTTTGTGACCCAACTTGCATCTTCCATTGGATGATCTTTCCACTTCACTAAATATTCAGGATATGTCTTCCTCCTAGTCTTCTTTCCATCTCTTTGTTCAATGATTTTATCCATCTGAGGTTTTTTTTCTATGGGCAATTGTTCTTCCCACTGACTTATTTATGATCATCTGATTCTCCTACCTCATCTCTCCTGTAAGGATACAGGTCTGCAACACTAAATATCAGTTATATCCCAACATTGTCTGGAAACTCAATTTCATAAGAATTGTCTACGAATTTTCTGAGAATCATGCATGGTCCTATATTCTCCATCTTCAACTTGTTATACGTTCTCCTTGGAAATCCTTCTTTTCTAAAATGAGCTAAAAATTCATATCCAACTTCGAATTGAACTTCTCTCACCTTTTGATAAACTTTGTCCTTGTATTTCTGGTTGTTGTCCTGTAGCTTCTTTCTGATTCTTTCATGGAGTTTCTTCATTTCTGTTGACAAATATTCTTCTCCAACACTTCTGAAATCATCTTGATTCAGATCTCTCAACTCTATAATCCCTCTTGGCTGTATACCATACACAATTTCAAATGGACCTTTCCCTGTGCTCCTGTTCACTAAATTGTTGAATGCAAATTCTGCTTGTGCCAAAATCTGATCCCATTGACGAACTTGCTCAGTGACTAAAATTCTTAATAAGTTTCCCAGACTCCTGTTTATTACTTCAGTTTTTCCATCTGTTTGAGGGTGATATGTTGAACTAAAGGACAAGTTTGTCCCCAACCTCTTCCATAGAGTCCTCCAAAAGTGTCCTACAAATTTGGTGTCCCTATATGAGACTATGACCCTAGGCAATCCATGTAGTCTCACTATTTCTCTGAAAAACAAATTGGCTATGTGTGTAGCATTGTTTGTCTTATGGCATGGTATGAACTGTGCCATTTTTGAAAATCTGCCCACCACAACAAATATGGAATCGCTCCCTTTTTGAGTGCTAGGCAATCCCAAAAAAAAATGCATACTGATTGCATCCCACAACCTCTCTGGAATTGGTAATGGATGATACAAAACAATGTTTTGTTGTCTTCCTTTTGCATACTGAAAAATTATGCATTGTTCACAAAATGTTTCACCTTTTCCCTCATGCTTGGCCAATAATACAAATTACTTAGTTGTGCAAATGTCTTATCATGACCAAAATGTCCAGCTAAACCTCCATTGTGTTTCTCTTTCAGCAATTTACCTCTCATTGAGCATTTCGGTATACATAATTGGCTCCCCTTGAACAGTAATCCATCCTGGATCAAATATTCACTCCATGGGCTTTTGTCTCCCAACAAAGAATTCTTGCATTCCTCATAAGCTTCCTTAAAATCTGCATCTTCTTTATACATCTCCTTGAGGTGTTAAAATCCTAAGGTCTCCACTTGGAATTCATGTGCAATAAAACTCCTCCTGCTCAAAGCATCTCCAACTTTGTTAGCATTTTCAGAAATATGTTTAATAACAAAAGTAAAATTTTGCATAAATTCTACCCATTTAGCGTGTCTCTGATTCAACTTTTCTTTCCCAATAATAAACTGCAAATCTTGGTTATCACTCTACAAGAAAAATTCTTTTGGAATTAGATAGTGTCTCCACTTGTTCAAAGCTTGAATCACTTCATAAAGTTCTTTTTCGTATGTGGAATACTTCTATTTGGTGTCATTCAGCTTCTCACTAAAATAATCAATTGGCCTATTATCCTGAATCAAGACTGCTCCAATAGCTAATCCACTCGCATCACATCTCACTTGAAATGTTTTTCCAAAATCTGGTAAGACCAAAATTGGTTGTTCTGTGATCTTCTCTTTCAACACTTTGAAACTTTTTTCAGCTTCTTGTGTCCATTTAAAAGACTTTTGTTTCTTCTTCACAATATCCAACATGGGTGCACATATAGCACAATTTTTTTTGATAAACTTTCTATAAAAGCTTTCTAACCCATGAAAACTTCTTACCTCAAATATGCTTCTTCGTGATGGCCATTCTTTGATTGCTCTTACCTTTTCTGGATCCATCCTCAATTTATTTGAAGAGATCACAAAACCCAAGTATATGAGTTTTGTCTTCATAAAAGAACATCTCTTCAGTTTTATCAACAATTTTTCTTGCTGCAACTTCTCCATCACTAATTTCAGATGTCTTAAATGTTCTCTCTTTGTATTATTGAATATTAGTATCTCATCCAGATATACTATGACAAATTTTCCTATGAAGTCTTTCAGTACTTCATTCATCAATCTCATAAATGTACTTGGTGAATTTGTCAACCCAAATGGCATGAACAACCATTCAAACAATCCTTCATTTGTCTTGAATGTTGTTTTCCATTCATCTCCCTCTCTCATTCTTGGAAAAATAGCTTGCTACACTCAAAAAATCCATCAAATCATCCATCCTCAGTAAAGGAAATATGTACCTAATGGTTATCTTGTCGATGGCTCTGGAATATGTACACATTCTCCATCCTCCATCCTTCTTTGGAATTAACACAGTTGGTACTACACATGGGCTTAGGCTTTCCCTGGCTAAATCTTTATTCAACAACTCAACTCTTGGACTTGATTTTTGACTTCCTCATTCTCTCTAGGTGTCAACCTATAAGCTGCTTTGTTTGGCAAACTAGCTCCTGGAATAAGGTCAATATGATGGCTTATACTCCTGATGGGTGGAAATGAGTGATCTAAATCATTTACTACTATGTCAACAAATTTTTCTAACAGTTCCTGGATTTCTTCAGGCAAATATTCTACATAAGTATTTGTAAGGATAACTATAGGCTTCCTCACTACAACAAACTACATTTCTTTCTCCTTATTGAATTCATTCAAGAGCTCCTTCCCACTCATGAGAAGTATACTTGAACTAGATTCTCCATTTTTCTCTTTGTCTTCTATGGTTAACAACATATGTGTCCTGCCATTCTTTTCTAGGGTATAACTATTCTTTCTTCCATCATGAATAAATTTTCTATCAAACTGCCATGGTCTCCGCAATAAAATATGACAGACATCTATAGGAATTACATCACACAATATTTCATCCCTATAACCTCCTACTTTAAATTCAACTTGGAATTGTGGACTTATCATTACTTTATGTCCTTTTTGCAACCATGATACCTTGTATGGGTTTGGATGTGCAGTTGTATTCAACTCTTGTTTCTCCACTATCTCTGTGGATACTAGATTGTCAGTGCACCCACTGTCTATGATCACCTTGCGAACTGTGCCTTTCGACTTGAAAGAAGTTCTGAACAGACTTGTTCATTGAACTGTTTCCTTTGGTTCCTTGTCTGGTTTAATAAGAATTTTCCTCATCATGAGGTTCCTTCCTCCTTCGGTTTCTTCTGCTTCCACATCTTTATGTGCTTCAACAAAGTGTGCTTCACCTCCTCCTTTTTTCTTTCTCTCGGGACATTCCCAAGACTTGTGTGCTTGCTTTCCATAGGTATAACATTTAACTACGCCTCCTCTCTCTCTTCCTCTTCCTCTTCCTCTGGAAAAAGAGCTTCTTCCTCCATGTTGTCCTTATTTAGAACTTCCACCCTTCTCATGGTGACTATGTTGTTTGTCAGCTTCATACGTCAGCTTCTAGAACTTCTCTCTATTTGTTCTCTTACCTCTGCTTGAATTTCCTCCTCTGCTTCATTGGATTTTCTTCCTGGCCAATTTCTTTTCAGCTTTCAAGGCTGCTTGATAAGAATTCTCGACTGTACTAACATACATCATGTTGATATCCTATTGGATTTCATATCTCATCCGATTGATATATCTGGTTGTCTTTTCATCCTCATTTTCCTTTTGTCCATCCCTCATGTTCAGTCTGTAAAATTACTCAATGTACTCCTTCACTGATAAGCCCTTATGTCTCAGGTTTTTCAATCTCCTGAACATATTGACTTGATAGTCCTTGGAAATAAATTTGGCCTTCATCATGGCTACCATCTTACCATTGCTCCTACGTTCAGCTTGCAGTTCATCCCACCATAGCACTGCATGACCTTTTAGTCTCGTCCTTGCATGCTTCACCATATTGTCTTCTTTTATATCTTCATAATCGAAGTATTTGTCCATAGCACGTACCCAATCTAACAATTCTTCAACTTCTAAATTTCCTTCATACATTGGTACCTCTATTCTTTCTTTGGCTCCTATATTTGAAACAAATTTTATCAAGTGATCTTGTGGAGCACCCTCTGCTACAATTTCTTCTGCCTCTTATTCTTCACTCTCAGCTTCACTAATATCTCCAGCATCTGGTGCTCTCCTCTATGCTATTTCCATGGCATCCAGTCTCATTCAGAGTCACCTCATTTCTTCTTCCATTCCTTCATTCTCTCTATGCCTTCTTGGTGGCATGATTCCACTACGTCACCTACAAAAAAAAAATCAAATTTCTTGATACCACAATTGATACCAACTTACCTCCTTTCTCTTTTTTTCTGTTGTCTGCAAACAAATTCAATATCAGCTCTAATAGCACCTGATGCATCCCCCCTACTACCCTGTAGGGATACACGACCTCCTGGTCAATGATTTCTGATTATTGAGTTGAATGACTCTTTGAAACCTTGATGCTATCATTCTGTGACTAAACACAGGCCCTTTCAGCTAGTTGGTGTAGGTTTAATGGTACCTGGAACCTTCCCTTTCGCTCTCTTGTGAAATCTCATAGTGTTGGGCATTATCTCCTTTTCAGGTAAGACCCCTCTCAATGTAACCTCGAGCGATGACCATGTTACCACGAATGACCTCAATTTTTTAAAACCCACACAACTTATGTCCCTGAATTTCTACGGGATCGTCAATCTCATGATCTTGATGATACTGTTTGAACTGATGGTTCAGATCTGCACCTTCCAAATCCCTGAACCATATCAACTCCTCTTGTATTCAACGACTGTGATTTCTTCATGATTCTGAAATTTGGGGTTTTGAAATCTCAAAACCAACTTTCTTCCATACTCCAATATCCCAGAGATGACAATCTGCAGACACCTGTCCTGCTCGATCAACTATTTTGCTCGCACTTCAGATGTTTGACCTTTCAACTTAGATCAACAGTCCTACAACCCTCTTATCGATCGATGGTTGAGACCTCCTTCAGGTTTCGGACTTTAGGTTTTTGAAATCTCAAACTTCATCCCTTGATCTGACAATCATGGATTACTTTGGGTCTTTACCCAGGGTGTCTAGATTTATGCCACCTCTCCATTTTGATCCAACGTCTATGAATCACTTCGTGTCTTCACCCAGAGATCAGAGATGTATGCCATGTCTCCCTTGATCTGATGGCCACAAATCACTTCAGGTCTTTACCCAAAGCTCTTAGATCCATGCCACGAGTCCCTTCAGAACTCTAACGGCTCATATTCACTTCGAGTGATCTAATGGTTGAGACTCACTTCAGATTTTCGGAACTTCGGACTTTGGAAATCTAAATTCTCAAACCTCTCCTTCTCTTGAATTCGAAGGATCTGACGAATCAG
>JASDQU010209031.1:15604-28133 GCA_032191745.1 Picea mariana
TGTCATTCCTTTGCCTCCATGCTTGTGTTTTGACTTTGAAGGAGATGCTCCTGCATCATACTGCTCTAGCTAAAATTTTCATGGACTCCTACATCATATCAAGTTATGTGACCCAACTTGTATCTTCCATTGGATGATCTTTCCACTTCACTAAATATTCAGGATATGTCTTCCTCCTGGTCTTCTTTCCATCGCTCTGTTCAATGATTTTCTCCATATGAGGTTTTTTTGTGTTGGGAAATTGTTCTTCCCATTGAAATTCTTTCTGATCATTTGATTCTCCTACCTCATCTCTCCTGTAAGGATACAGGTCTGCAAGATTGAATATTGGTGATATCCCAACATTGTCTGGCAACTCAATTTCATAAGCATTGGCTACGAATTTTCTGAGAATCCTTCATGGTCCTATCTTCTTCATGTTCAACTTGTTATATGTTCCCCTTAGAAACCTTTCTTTTCTGAAATGAGATAAAACTTAATCTCCAACTTCGAATTGAACTTATATTGTCTTTTGATTGACTTTGTCCTTGTATTTATGCTTGTTGTCATGTAGCTGCTTTCTGACTCTGTCATGGAGTTTCTACATTTCTGTTGCAAAATATTCTAGTCCAACACTTCTGAACTCATCTTGATTAAGATCTCTCAACTCTATAATATCTCTAGGCTGTATACCATACACAATTTCAAATTGACTTTTCTCTGTGCTCCTGCTCACTAAATTGTTGAGTGCAAATTCTACTTGTGCCAAAATCTGATCCCATTGACGACCTTGCTCAGTGACTAAACTTCTTAATAATTTTCCCATACTATTGTTTACTACTTCAGTCTGTCCATCTGTTTGATGGTGATATGTTGAACTAAATAACAATTTTGTCCCCAACCTCTTCCATAGAGTCCTCCAAAAGTGTCCTACAAATTTGGTGTCCCTTTCTGAGACTATGCTCCTAGGAAATCCATGTAGTCTCACTACTTCTCTGAAAAACAAATTGGATATGTGTGTAGAAACGTTTTTCTTCTGGCATGGTATGAAATGTGCCATTTTTGAAAATTTTTCCACCACAAGAAATATGGAATCGCTCCCTTTTTGACTTCTAGGCAATCCCAAAACAAAATCCATACTAATTGCATCCCACAGCCTCTCTGGAATTGGTAATGGATGATACAAACTCATGTTTTGTTATCTTCCTTTTGCATACTGACAAATTCTGCATTTGTTCACAAAAAATTTCACCTCTACCCTCATGCTTGACCAATATTATGAATTACTCAGCTATGAAAATGTCTTATCATGACCAAAATGTCCAGCTAAACATCCACTTTGTTTCTCTTTCAACATATTATATCTCATTGAGAATTTCGATATGCACAACTGTCTCCTCTTGAACAATAATCCATCCTGGATCAAATATTCATTCCATGGGATTCCGTCTCCCAAAAAAGGATTCTTGCATGCCTCATAAGCTTCCTTAAAATCTGCATCTTCTTTATATATCTCCTTGAGGTGTTCAAATCCTAAGGTCTCCACTTGGAATTCTTGTACAATTAAACTCCTCCTGTTCAAAGCATATGCAACTTTGTTAGCAGTTCCAACAATGTGCTTAATAAAAAAGGTAATTTTTTCATGAATTCTACCCATTTAGCGTGTCTTTGATTCAACTTTTCTTTCCTAGTAATAAACTTCAAAGCTTGGTTATCACTATACAAGACAAATTCTTTGGGAATTAGATAGTGTCTCCACTTATTCAAATCTTGAATCATTGCATAAAATTATTTGTTGTATGTGGAATACTTCTTTTTGGTGTCATTAAACTTCTCACTAAAATAAGCAATTGGCTTATTATCCTGACTCAAGACTGCTCCAATAGCTAATCCACTCGCATCACATCTCACCTGAAATGTTTTTCCAAAATATCGTAAGACCAAAATTGGTTGTTCTTTGATATTCTCTTTCAACACTTTTAAACATTTTTAAGCTTCCTCTGTCCATTTAAAATACTTTTGTTTCTTCTTCATAGTATCTAGCAGGGGTTCACATATACCACAAAAATTTCTGACAAAATTTCTATAAAAGCTTGCTAACCCATGAAAACTTCTTACCTCAAATATGATGCTTGGCGATGGAAATTATTTGATTGCTACTACCTTTTATGGATGAATCTTCAATTCATTTGAAGAGATCAAAAACCCCAAGTATATGAGTTATGTCTTCATAAAAGAACATTTCTTCATATTTATCAGCATTTTTTCTTGCTGCAACTTCTCCATCACTGATGTCAGATGTCTTAAGTGTTCTCTCTTTGTCTTACTGAAGATTAGTATGTCATCCAGGCATACTATGAAAAATTTTCCTATGAAGTCTTTTAGTACTTCATTCATCAATCTCATAAATGTGCTTGGTGCATTTGTCAACCCATATGGCATGACCAACTGTTACACAGTATTTTGGTCACTCTGGTGGTGTCTCTACAGTCATGTGTTCAGGATCTCATAAGGACCTTTTGCCTGAGAAAAGTGACTGTTATCTTCTTCCATATAACATATTTTTAAGATGAATTTGTAGACTGACTATGTTGTAGGGTGCGAGAATGTTGATTCTCGCAGGAAACCCTATACCTAGCCTGCGAGGTGTTCGCAGTCTGCACTATAGGTAGGGTGCGAACCTGTTTTAAGGATTAAAAGGAAGAGGAAGTTACGAAGGTTATAGAAGAGGATCTTCTAGAAAATGAGTTGGCATTCACATGGTTGGCATCCTATTCACTTCTCATATTTAGTGGGATCATCCTCATCCCTTTAACCATCTCTCCTTCTCTTATATAATGAAGGGTTTCTCAAGGAATAGTTTAAGCAAGGTTGAATAGAGAATTGATGAAAGAATTGTGTGAGGAACCCTGTTTGAATTGAAGCTTGAAGATTCTATTTGTCTATCGAGTTGTACTGGATCTTATTCATGCAAGTGTAGAGCAAGTGTGTGTGTTAGAACCAAGGACCACTGAAAGGAAGCTTGCGACATCAAGGCAATCTGGTTGTATCTTTTACTTTCATTTAATATAATACAGTGGAATGTCCCTTTCCCATAAAATCACTCTTATTTTATTGCATAACTCCTTGATCATATGCATAGGTTGACATTGAATATACTTTGTCGTCTTCACTTTGGTTGGTTTGTGTTGTCTTGGACCTGATCTCACAAGAGCACCGTAGAGAAGTAGGAACAACAAAGACCTAAGCAAGCGATATAAAGGTATTTCACTCATTCCTTCCTGATAGTAGATTTGATGATTGCAACTTAGAGAAAGAGTCATGTCCTGTCCTATTTTGTTCTAGATCCAGGTGGATCTAGGGAGATATGTTAGTTTCCATATATACCTATTTATCCTATAACAAAATTGGCGACTCCACTGGGATACAGCTCATTTTTGTTGTATTTTGTTGGCTATTTTCTCTTGGTCTACCTTTTTCATTGCCAACCAGTCTCTGAGTCTGTAGGAGACCCTTATAGACTCTCTGGACCTAGACGTTCACTCAAAATTTTTGTCCTTTTTCCAAATTTTCATAATTTACAAACCTTCTTGCACTGCACCTCTTTGTACCCTGCAAGAACCTTTCATTTTCGCACCACACTGTTCAGTCCAGTGTGACATTCTCGCACCCTGTCAATGTCTAGACTGCGAGAATGCCTCATTCTCTCACTGTACTTCACTACTAGGCTACAAACCCATTTGTAAAAGTTTTAGATCAGGTCTTCTTTTCTTTTGATGCCCAGATTTGTTTGTTCATCTGGGAAGAACTTCACTTTCTAGTGTTTGATTGTTTCTTAACTTCAAATCTTGCGATTGATTAGTTTTTGGAGATCGAAAACTCTTATTCATCATTTTCTCCCAGATTTTTACTTCTTGGCCTTTTACCAACGAGGGTATAATCTTGGATTCTGAGATCTGAGTGCTTGTTTGGTCATAAGTCTTCGATTGAATTAAAAGTTGGGATTATTATTTTCATAGGTTGCTTGCTGCTTGGAAAAGTTCTTTGTCCATACACATTTGAAGAGACTTTTTCTTGTCAATTGTTTTTTTATCTACATTAAAAGATTTGATTTGGGCATTTATTGAGTATTTTATTTTCATTGGTTGCTTCTGTTTTCTTAGTTCCATCCCTATTTTTGGTTTCTAAAACAAAAAAAATATATTTTTTAAGTCTTTTTCTTTTAAGCAATCATTCCAAAAATATTGGCGTTAAAACATTGAAAGAAAACGAATAATGAATTTACATCGTCCATGATTGTTTGGTACTACATTTGGAAAGAGAATTGTACATCATAGTTAGCATTGTTCTGGAAAACTTCTTCTTCCCTATTATAGATAGAATTCATAGAATGAAAAGTTTTTATCTTTCATCTCTATTTATGCATTGTTGGGTCCAAGTCTTACACAACACCGTTTTCATTCCCATCTCCCTCTTGAGTAACAACAACCTTTAATAATACTGCGCAATTTTAAAATACAACTAGTAACATTTTATAGGGATCTTTTACACCAACATTAGCTAGGCTAGAACTTTGGAATAGGCAGTGAGACACACTCTCCAAAGCACAAAACACACAATACTATCTTGTGATAGGGAGTGTCAAATTCCATTTACAACATTTTGTCTTGGGAAGCCCTTCTCACACAAGGGTCAAACCTGAGGTTGCATTGAGATTGACAGAGTTACTCACCCTTCTTTGTTGATCTTAGTGTAGCGATTGCATGTATTACGGGGGTCTCTTGAAGGTATACCCACAATGATGAGTGGAAGCCTCTCAAGTTGATTTCAAGCTAGATACCCTGCCCTTGCATGTGGATTGAACTGTCGACTGCTTCCCCAGGCATCATTGTTGTTTGTGGTAACCTTAGTAACTTATCTTCTTAGGGTCTTACACAAGGTGACTATGGAGGGGAAAGTCTCCACGGTACCTGGAATTGACATTGGCCAGACTCACTCTGACTCCTTGGAGGGTATACCCACGAGTATGTGTGGGAGATTGCACCAGGGTGTAAGTCTGTTAAGCAGGTCGTCAACGTAACTTTTCCACCCTCACCCAGTCCCTTCTTGTCTCGACATCGTGACGTTGGATTTCACCACCAACTAGTGACTTCAGAATTGGAAGGTCTTGTTTGCTTGGGTTTTGATTCCTAGATTTTACTAGCATGTGTTGTTTGTTTACTTAAGTTGGCCATAGAATTTCTTTCATAAGCTTTTAGCTCGATCACAATTGACCCTCCACGTCGTTCACGTAGAATGCAACAACTACCCCCAGAAGACCTGGAAGGTTCTCAACCCTTGCCTACCAACCCACTGGAGGGCTCTCCTCAACAGAGTGAAGTCCAAGATGTTTCCACTCCACAAGTGGAAAGAAATAACTCTTTAGAACGATTTTGAATTACCAATTCTCGAGAGGACTTCCGACTTCCTCCTGACTCTGTGAGATGTATTGTTCGAGTGAATTCTTCCTGAGAAATTGTCATTGAGTCTTCTAGATTACCGACCGGACCTTTCACAGGACCTGAGGGTCAAGATCCTTTTTGGACTATTGGCATTTTTAGATGGGATCTCTTTGGCTCAGGAGCAGGCATTGATATCACTATCACCCCTAAATAGCCCAAAACATCTGATCTAGACACAATACCTTTTACTACTGCCTATTATTTCCCTAGTTCAGATGCTCCACCAGGCGACCACATCTTGACTATCCCTCTTCAAACGACCCATTATACAATGGTCCCAGATACTATGAGTCCTCACACCAGGAATACGGTTCCTAGCCAAACTCCCATTGGCACGCCTCTTTCGCCTAGATTCACCCCAACACTTTCCCCCAGATATCATGTGTTGAATGCTTCTATTCCCACTCCTACACAAATCCCATACGAGACTCCTGAAATTTGCACTCCTTCTGGGCACCATCTCGTTCCTGGTTTTATTCTGACACTTCCTCGACCTGCTTCCATAGGGTCTCTTCCATCCCCTATTGGAGGCACTGACCCTAGTGGCACCGTCCAGTCTTTAACACCTCATTACCATATTCCTGTTGATGGAAAATTTCACCATGGAGGCCAAACCCAATCCCCTTTTGCAGGAAAAATACCAATTGGGATGCAACCCCCAATTGGAGGGAAACCACCACCTACCCCACCCTATGGAAAAAACATACCTCCATATTTGGCCCAGTATTGGAACCATCTTATCCAAAACTACCCTCATTCGACTGGGGGGCAACCTCCTCAAGTTATCTCTTTCATACCCCCTAGTATAGGACAACCACATCCAGGTCAGTCCAATCCTATTTGGGGCTCGAATGCTCAACCCCACACCCCTGTTCAAGGGAACATCCCTCATCAATACAACCCTATAAATTATTTTCCTCCACACCAACAATTGAATCTACCCAGATCTTCACATTATATGCCAACTGCTTACGCTCCTACTGGTCTACCAATGAGACTCCCTCCCCAAAGTCACCAGTACCCACACGTGAATAGACAGTTACCCTTCTTAGCCACCCTAGACTTCCCTAATCTATCGAGAATTTTAAATGATCCAATCCATCACTCTCCTCAATGGCCCCCGATACTAGAGAAAATACCATCTGACATACCTGAATTTGATGGTAAACTAGGAGAGGACCCGAACAATCATGTAATGACTTTCCACCTTTCGTGTTCATCCAACTCCTTGATGGATGACTCTATTCGTTTACATATTTTTCAATGAACTCTCACGGGTTCCGCCGCGAAGTGGTATATAGAATTACCACGAGGCTTCTTCACCAACTTTAACACCCTCGCCATGGATTTCGTAACCCACTACCAGTTACCGATCCGTTACAAAATGGTAACCAAAATTTTGAGTTATTTCAAACAAACCAAGCCACTCATATCTCTGATCACATTCATGAGTGGAGACAGAGATGATGTCTCATCAAACTCAAATTTCCCGATCAGTTACTGGCATAGTGGTTCATGAAATCATTTGTGAACGACATCGCTCGTGACATCTCCATGGGTGGAGTTGTCACAGAAGAATAGGAGATCAGTCATGCTCAATATATTGACCTCGTTTACTCACAAATGGGTACTCTTTACGATTTACTCCATGACACACCTCATCCTTCTACTACTGCTACTTCAACTACCCCTGTGGCTTCTCATGCGACTGACAGTGTGATTGGCACTTTTCATGCCCAACCCCACTCTGCAAAAGCCTCTAGCACCAACCCCAAATCCATTGCTTATAATGTTCAAAATGCTCTGTATCCTACCCCTCCCACCGGTAAGACTTTTGAGGTGAACTCTGTTCAATCTACCCCTGCCGGAAAGAGTAAATCCAAAAAAGGGAAGGGTAAGAATAAGGAGGATAAAAATAATCCACAATGTGAGAAGACCAAAACACAACCTGTTGATGATGATAAGGATAAGTGACAACCCCGATACCCTTGTCTTATCTATGGGGATGATCACTACACTAAAGATTGTCTAAGACGAGTCAAGGTTACTAAGTTCCTTCAAGGAACCCCGAAACCTCCTACCTTGGTCATGTTATCACAACCCTTTCCTTCTCAACAATAGGCAAAATTGGTCATTCATGACCAACCTTCCCCCTCCACTACATCCTATGTATTAAAGTGCACCAGTGATTCAAAGAAGAATGAAATCACACTTACCACTCGAGCCAAAGATTATTCTTCCACCAAAGAGAAGGTTGATGAAATACCTCCTTTGTTGGTCCAACCATATCCCATGACTACACCTACCAATGGTTCTCTTCATCTCGAACGACCGAGCCTAGACACAGTTCTTCGCCCTCCCCTGAAGGGTGTTGTTCGAAAGTCTGCTTTCAATCCTCATGCACATGTTGCCTAGAAATACAATATTGTTGAAGATCTGGCCCAAGCACCGTCCGTGATGTCAGCCCTCGAAGTCCTTCAAAGTTTTCCTACACAATGGAAGGAACTGTTGAAATCTATTGGTGGAATCGACCCTAAGGATACCAATTGAATAATTTTTGACTTGGAAGATCACATTCCAAGGTTACCCCCTCAACTCGCATTTCAAATACAAGTTATTGTCTCTGACAAGAACATTTGTTGAACGGTTATTGATGAGGGTGCCTCGACAAGTGTCATGTCTATTGCCTGTTGGACAGCCATTGACTCTCCTCCCTTAACTGAATCACACAACACACTCAAAGCCTTTAATGGCTCTGGATTTAAACCTTACAGTGTCCTCCCTTCATTGCCTATTACGTTAGAAGGTAAAACGATCAACGTAGAAGTTGAGGTCTTTGACGCTCCTCTTGATTACAATATTTTACTTGGTCATAGCTGGATCGATTCCATGCGTGCAGTTGTGTCCACTCTTTTCCTTGTCGTACATTTTTCACATCAAGGAAAGGTAGTTACGGTGGACCAATTGGCCTTCTTTAACTCTTATGCATGCACCAGAGATGTACCGTTCATTGAAAAAACACCCCCTGGATATGAGAATGTCGGTGTGGGTCTTCTTAAAGATTTCTCTTTGATAGGTACTTTCCCCATTCCACCACCTGATATTCCACATCCATTTGTCGCCTCGATCAACATGATTTCCACCACTGTTCGAGAAACCCCTATGTTTTATGACCTGTGGATAGTACCCAACCATGGTGATCATATTCATTATGGTGACCATATGCCTTTGAGTCCGGTCAAATCATCTTATTAAGCCATTCAATTGGCAACCCCTTCTACCCCCTCTCTTGGTGATTCATCTTCGGATCCATTCCAAATAATTTTTCCTACAGATGAGATGATTATGTCTGTTATGTCCATGGAAGACACCCCTTGGATGATGGACATCATCGTTCCATTCTCTTCCTAGAAAAACACACCATTGAGAGTTACCAACAAATCTCGACTCCATCGATCGTTGTCGTCATTTCTATCGTTCCCGAGTCTACACACAATATGTTTTATGAAGGGAACTTAAGTAATATCTCACCCACGATCCCCCTCGACTTATCCATTAAACCTGGAGCTTTCAAAAATGTGCATATCATAGCTTCATGTTCCCATGACGAAGTTGTCACTTACAAGTCTCTTTTTAAAGAATTTTTTGACGTCTTCGCATGGAGCTATGAATAAATGCCAGGTATTTACCCCAACATTGTTGTACACGAGATTAAGACATACCCAGGCGCTAAACCCGTCCAGCAACAAGTTCGCTCGGTCCACCTGCGTAAAGCATCTGCAATNACTCAACTTCTCCGAAGTTGAGTAGTCCATACTCAACTTCTCCGAAGTTGAGTAGGTACAATCCGCGTTTGTGTTGATTATAGGAACATTAATAAAGCTTGTCTTAAAGACAACTTTCCTACCCCCTTCATTGACCAGATCGTCGACGAGTGTGTCGAAAGTGAAATTTTCTCTCTGATGGATGGTTTCTCCAGATATAATCAAATCAATATCGTACCCGTAGACCAACACAAGACTGCTTTTATTTGTCCTTGGGTCACTTTCGGCTACTGAAAACTACCCTTAGATTTAAAGAATGTCGGCACAACTTTTCAACATGCTATGTCTTATGCCTTTCATGACATAAATCACATTTTTCAACCATACCTCGATGACTTACCGGCTCATTCCATGCGCCATGTTGATCATCCAAACACCTCTGAGTCATTTTCCTTCGATGTCGGTTTTACCGTATACACTTAAATCCACACAAATGTTTTTTTTGTGTAGAATCCGACTGACTTATAGGATTTATTATTTCACCTCAAGGGATCATGGTTGATCCTTTAAAGGTCGAGGTGATTCTTAATCTCCCTCCTCCCTCCTCACTCTGTCAGCTACAAAGTTTGCAAGGGAAGGCAAAATTTCTACGACATTTCATCCCAAACTACACTGAGTTAACCCTTGGATTTACTCGACTGCTTAAGAAAGGTTCTAAGTTTTTATGGGACACCACTACTAACAAAAATTTCAAAGATTTGAAACTGAATTTAACCCGTACCCCACTACTTTCCCACCCAATTACAGTTGCGATTATTTCCTTTATTTCACAACCTCAGACTCTACCATTGCAATGGTTATCATCTAGGAGGATGATTCTCATGATGAACATGTCATCTATTATTTGAGTTGAAGTCTCACGACTACCGAAACCAAGTATTTACATGTTGAAAAACTAGCCTTGGCAGCTGTCCAAGCTGTCCAACGTTTCTGACACTATATCCTTTTACACAAGACCAATTTGATTTCCAAATGCAACCCCTATGCAACACATTCTTACATGCCAATTGCTAGGGAGAAAATAATTCAAATGGATCGTAATACTCCAGGAGTTTGACTTCGAGTTCGAATGCACTAAGTCCAAGAAATCCTTGGTGTTTCCCGAATTTATTTGTGGCCTTCCCTATTCTGAGACGGAAAATGTAGCAGAGGATTCATTACCTAATGAATCCCTCTTCCTAATCAGTTTCGATGACCTTTGGTATGGGGATATCATTATATATCTTCAAACTCATACTTTTCATCCTGATTTGTCTAGCACTGACCGCCATCGAATACGTTACCAAGACCTTCAGTATATTATCCTCGGTGACACTCTTTATCACCGTGGGGTTGACTCCATCTTTCGACGATGTCTCACCTTTGATGAAGACGAGATAGCTTTGAATGACTACCATTCTGGAGCATGTGGTGGTCACATGTCTGGGTATGCTACTACCCAAAAGATCCTACGAGTTGGATATTTTTGGCCCTCTTTATTCAAAGATTGTATTATCGCCATCCAAAAATGCCACGCTTGCCAAACATACAACGACAAAATACGATCACACCTTTCTCCTTTACACCCTATAGTCTCTATTGGACATTTTGTGAAATGGTTTACCGATTTCATGACATGTCACCCTCACTTGGTTGGGGGGCATGGATACATTATTGTAGCCATATATTATTTTATGAAATGGGCCGAGGTGATGCTGACATTCGATAATACGGGAAAGACTACAACAATATTCATATTCAATCATATCATTTCTCAGTTTGGTGTTCCCCAAGCTATCGTTACTGATCATGGTAGCCACTTTAGAAACTTTATGATGTCCGAACTCATCAAAAAGTTGGGTCTTCGCCATGAAAAATCAACACCCTATTACCCACAGGCCAATGGCTAGGTTGAAGCAATAAACAAAGTCCTAATTACCATGGTTCAACGAATGATAAGGATTCACAAAACTAGTAGGCACACAATGTTGTTTTCGGCATTGTGGGCTTACTGGACATTTGTCAAGTCTGCTACCGGGTTTTTTCCTTTCTAGTTAGTTTATGGTATAGAATCCATCTTGCTAATTGAATGTGAGAAACCATCTCTAAATCTCTCCATTGAAATTCTCCCAAACACTTCTGTTGAAGAAGAACACTTGTTGTATCTTATGCAACTAGACGAAACCCGTCGTGATGCCACCCTAATTATAGAAACCCAGAAGAATCATGTCAAAGATCAATATGAAAAACATGTCAAACCACGTGCATTCTTTGAAGGAGATCTAGTCCTCCTTTACGAACAAGATCAGGATTTGTTAGGAGCCAAAAAAATTGAGGCTATGTGGAGAGGTCCTTATATCGTCAAAAGTGTGTTGGAGAAAGGAGCCTACGAGTCAATAGACTATGATGGTGTCCCCTTGAGTGAAACCAGAAATGGGTTTTACTTAAAGAAGTACTACTCTTAGGTCATCTTTGCATGAGTGCTTGTATTTTATTGTATCATACTCTTGTGTGTCACTTTAGTGTGTTTTTTCGTTATTTGGTCTCTACCCTCGACTGCTTACCTTGCATTGTGCTTGATTTCTAGATGTTGGATTCTTCGCTACCCCACATTGGCTTCACCAATGACGCTAGTCGTAGTACTCAGAACTTAGCTTCTGCTGCATGGGCAATTTACACACCTACAAATGAAGTTATCAGTCTACAAGGTGTTTTCCTCGGTCATGCGACCAATAATATCACAGAATATAGTGTCATCATCGAATTGTTGACTGATGTTATTTCTCTTGGTATCTGCCACCTGGTTATACGACTCGATTCACATCTAGTAGTGATACAGTTAAGTAATGTTTATGCTATCCGAAGTCCTACTTTATTACGGGTATGTTTACGAATTCACCTCTTGGAACATTATTTCGATTACATAGAATGTCAACACATTCCTAGATGTCTAAATACATTGACTGATGCTTTAGCTAATTATGTGTTAGAAATACATTTGGGACATTTATAAACCAATCAAACATCTCATGTATTATACAAAACAAAATAATCCGGTAGAAGCTGCATATACATATATAACGATCAAAATTTTTACAAAATGTTTTTGCCCAGGACCAAAATATCAAAATATATGAAGCCCACGGCTTCTACAAAATAACGTCACAGATGATGCTCATGGTAACATACAAATGCTCGGGCTACCCTACAGAGCAGTCTACTAAGATACTTAGACACGCCCATAGT
>JASDQU010209032.1:9795-21307 GCA_032191745.1 Picea mariana
AATCCTCAATGGGGATTAATCTAATAACAATAATAATAATAATGACCTGATTAATCCACAATGGGGATTTAATCCAATAACAAAATAATAATAATGATTAATCCACAATGGGGATTTAATCCAATAATAAGAATGCTCTTCGCGGTTACATTATTTCAACAAAATGAACAACCTTCAACACCCTGAACTCGTTCATGAAAAATATGAGCCTTGACTCTTGTGTAAGAGCCCTTGAAGTCCTTCTCATTCTTACATAAATTGCACCTTCATTCCCATGAACCCCCACCCTCACCCATTTGCTTGATCTTGGTAACATGCCTCCACAAAGGATAGTATTCTTACTGTCTGTTTAGTTGAGGTGCTATAGGGGCAGAGGAAATGACCCTTTGAGAAGCCATGAATGTTGCAAAAATAGTAAAAAGATCTTCCCACCGTTAGAGAAGGAATGCATGCTGCAAAAACACTAAAAACATAAAAAAAAATCAATGGAAATATGCCATGAATGCTCACCAAATTTAGAAATTCACACACCCTCCTTGCTGCCCACAACCTTCCTCTTGTTGGAAATGCACCAAAGCTTGCTCCCAATGCTCCAAACCACAACCAAAATGCTTGTTGTTGCACTAGGAACCTCCTCTTGCACAAGAATGTGTGAGGAATGAGTGAACCAAGTGCTTTCTTATAGGAACTATTGGGATGTTAGGGTTTCCAATTATTTCTAGATGTTTCCAAATTCATAATTAAAAAAAAGGAAAAAATATCCAATATGAAAGCATAAATTCCCTTAAAAAATTGATTTATAGCCAGTTAGATGAGTAAAAGGGGGCCCATGTCCTTCTTAGACGGTTGTACGGGCCTGCAATAATGAGAAAAAAGGTCGAAATTCCATTTGTATGGTACGAAACACGGTCGAATCGTCATCGGTCGTACCGTATGGTGTTTCGTACTCGTGAAATGTCGTACGGTAAGTCCGACAACGTTTCGGGTAGGTTTCATACTCGTTTCGACATTTCGGGGGTTTCCAGTATTGGTACGGGGGCTGGCAAGATGTTTCCCGCAACTTAGAATAGAATCAATAACTCCAATATTCCATTAAGCTTTCCAATATGATGTACAATGTAGTCCAAAGGGAGAACTCCTTCAATCCCCAATCTCCTAACCATCACCTCATGGAGGAAACTCCTTTATATAAAGTGATCCTCTTCTCTCTTACAATAAAATAAAATATTTGCTAACTAACTCCATGACAAGTCTATTAAATTTGGCAGCATTGATAGTCATTCTCCAATGAGATGCCATATGGGCCACCCAGAGGCTAGCTAGGGAGATTTGGAGAATCAACCAGTCTTGTGAGGTATTGAAAAAATCCAGGGGGAACGTACAACCTCTGTGAGACAAACCAAAAGTCACGACGAACGAGATGATATGTAAGTATAATGCAAAAGTAAGGGGGAATGTACAACCTCTGTGAGCATAGACAGT
Organism: Picea mariana; assembly: GCA_032191745.1. Taxonomy (NCBI): domain Eukaryota; kingdom Viridiplantae; phylum Streptophyta; class Pinopsida; order Pinales; family Pinaceae; genus Picea; species Picea mariana. Next base: position 11,278 of record JASDQU010209032.1, read on the forward strand.
CTAGTGAAAAATTCAGGGGGAACGTACAACCTCTGTGAGCAAATAAAGAATAGTGCAAAAGTCAAGGGGAACGTACAACCCCCATGAGCCTAGTCAAGTTGAGCCATGAGCAAAAGTCAAGGCATCTAGCAAGCCATGGGTATGAAGATGTTGACTGGGCAGGGAACCCAGTGGATCAAAAGAGTACTTATGGATACTGCTTCAGTTTAGGATCATCTATGATCTCTTGGTCAAGCCTAAAATAGTGATCCATTGCGCAGAGTACAATCGAGGCCAAGTACATTGCAACATGTGATGCTAGAAAGGAAGCAATATGGATCAGAAAATTGGTTTCTGGGTTGTTTGGTGACAAGCTCGAGACGACGGTGGTTCACTGTGATAATCAAAGTTGCATAAAATTGATAGAGAACCTGGTATTTCATGAAAGGTCAAAACATATTGACATGAAGTACCACTACATCTGAGACTTGGTCAAGAGAAAAACTGTAAAGTTACAATACATAGCCACGAGCGAGCAGGTAGTTGATATCTTGACCAAGCCTCTGACCTTGAGATAGTTTGTGCAGCTGAGAGGCAAGCTTGGTGTGGTTGAGAATGACTCCCTCGCTGAGAGGGAGTGTTAAATTTGGCAACAACGACAGTCATTCTCCAATGAGAGGCCATATGGGCCACCCTAAGGCTAGGCAGGGAGATTTGGAGAATCAACCAGTCTTGTGAGGTATTGACAAAATCCAGGGGGAATGTACAACCTCTGTGAGCCAAACCAAAAGTCAAGATGAACGAGATGCTAAGTAAGTCTAATGCAAAAGTCAAGGGGAAGGTACAACCTCTATGAGCATAGACAATCTAGTGAAAAATTCAGGGGGAACATACAACGTCTTTGAGCATAGATAGACTAGTGCAAAAGTCAGGGGGAACGTACAACCTCTGTGAGCCTAGTCAAGCCTTGTGAGCCATGAGAAAAAGTCGAGGCATCTAGCAAAAGTTAGGTTGAATATAAAATTCCTATGAGCAAGAAACAAACGATATTCCTAATATTGCAAATGATATAAATGTATTGATCTAGTGCATTGGCACATGTAACATTATCCACCATGAAGAGAAATTTGAATTGCCTTGTAAAGAGTCGAGTTGTAGAAGTCAAAGTTGCATGTATAAGTCAAAGACATTGTTGTCAAGTTGTCGCATGTTGCATGCATGACATGCACTACATGCATGTCTAGTTGCATGTTGGATGCATGCATGACATGTGCATGATAAGTTAGTATGCATGCATGCCAAGTCAAGGGTGAGTTGTAACTGAAGTCTCAAGTCTAGTTCTATTTTCGAACTAAAGTGTGAAGTTGAGTTATGTTAAAGCATGCAAACAAGTTCCTAATTCAAGCCATCTACTTCTCCTCTTCACTCCTTAAAAAGAAGAGGTCGACCCCTCTCTTCAACACAATGGTTATGTAGGGTAAGGGTGAATCTAGAGACATCATATAGAGGCGCACATCAACATATAGAGGAATCATATAGAGGTGTGTAACAATGTTGTAATAACAACATGATAGAGGCGCATATCAACATATACAGGCAGCATACAAAGGTGCTTAACAGAGTTGTAATAACAACATAATAGAGGCGCATATCAGCATATACATGCAACATACAAAGGCGCTTAACATTGTTGTAATAACAACATAATAGAGGTGCATATCAGAATATACAAACAACATACAAAGGCGCCTAACAGTGTTGTAACATCAACATTTAGAGACAACATATGAGAGGCACATATCAATCAATTAGAGGCAGCTTCAACAACCCATATCAGAACTGATATATTTCAGTCTTTGAAAGAAACTCGAATACGTCTATATCATCAAGGTCTCTTAGTTCTCTGTCAGGTCAAAGTCAACTTGGCAAGCTCTTTAAGAGCAGAGTTTTCATGGTGGATGTTTGTAAGTGATCTTACATTATTAATGCAATAAAGGAATATTGTTTGTTGGGGTTTTTTTCCTTGTACAGGGTTTCCTCGGGGTATATGTGTTGTTGATGTGCATGCTTACGTATCTACATGATTATTGCTATTCAATTATGATTCTATATTGTCGAAATGTATGAAGCTGGAATCAAAGTGTTGAAGAATTCAAAGAAATAATCCGCTTAAGAAATCAAGCTCGAAATTTAACATGGTATCAAAGCTTAGGGTGTGTTAAACTTGTTGAAGTGCATCAATAGGTACACACAGATCCAATCAAGTGATGCAGGCGAGTCCTTTCCCTCTCCTCACCTGCTCTCAGGATCGTTTAAATTCCCTTTCTGCTGAGCCGAATTGGCTCTTTTGATTCCTCTCGGGAATCACTGTGCAAATACCCGATCCACAGGTCCTTTTCCTCACCCTTACGACCTTCATCTCTGATACCACTTGAAGCAGGCGAGGGTGTTACTACACCTCAGACTCACCCGCTCACAATATCGCTCTGTTCCTCTCCCTTCGAGCCGAAGTGGCTCCTTAGATTCCCTGCTGGAATCGCTGTTGTGAAAATCCCAGTCCACAGGTCCTTCTCATTCACCCGCACGGCCTCTGCAACTAACCGTGGGTATCCCCGAGTCACTATCGGGGTTCAGGGTTTTGCCCTTCCTGTTGTCGAGAGTCACTGTACTCTCCAACTCCCGATCTCCGATGAGCTCCTTTGTCGGCCTTAGCCCCTCTGGCTATGCCCTTTGGTCCATGCGACCATTCTCCATGAGACCACTGCATTATGGCTTTCCATCGGGGGTTCCGAGTACATGTGAACCGTGACATTGCAAACCCTGAAACCCCGATGGAAAGCCATAAGGCAGTGGTCTCATGGAGAATGGTTGCATGGACCAAAGGGCATAGCTAGAGGGGCTAAGGCCGACAAAGGAGCTCATCGGAGATCGGGAGTTGGAGAGTACAGTGACTCTCGACAATAGGAAGGGCAAAACCCCGAACCTCGATAGTGACTCGGGGATACCCACGGTTAGTTGCAGAGGTCGTGCGGGTGAATGAGAAGGACCTGTGGACTGGGATTTTCACAGCAGCAATTCCAGCAGGGAATCTAAGGAGCCGCTTCGGCTCGAAGGGAGAGGAACATAGCGATCCTGTGAGCAGGTGAGTCTGAGGTGTAGGAACACCCTCGCCTGCATCAGCAAGCTTGATTAAGTTTCTAGTGTGAGGTCCATGGCATCCTCAATTTCAGTCAGAGCCGAGGATATGCTCGAAGGAGCTGGCAACTTCAATGTGTGGAAGCTTTGGATAACAAATATCCTGCAGGAGCATGATCTTGAGAAATATGTGACCACATTGGTGGAGGAACCCACTACTAATGCAGGAAGAGCGGCCTTCAGGAAGAGTCAAACAAAGACCAAGCAAATCATCTTTGACTCAGTCAAAGACAGTATAATGTCGGCAATGACTTCGTTAATGACTGCCAAGGACTGTATGGATACCTTGGTGAATCTGTATGAGAAACAAGCTCCAAGTCAGAAGAGGACACTTAAGCACAAGCTTAAGTATTTGAATATGGAGAAAGGTGAATTAGTAACATCTTTATGTTCCAGGATAGCCCAGACCAGAGATCATCTTTTGGTCACAGGGGTGACAATTTATGATGATGATTTAGTACATGCCATATTTGATGGTCTTCCTTCTTCATGGGAGACCTTTTTATCCAGTGTAAGTGGGAGAAAGATTCAACCCACGTTTGAGAGGTTATGGCATGATTGCCTCCAGGAGGAGAGTCACACTGCTACTAGGAGCAAGCTAACCAAAGAACATCATTCAACATTAGCATCAAGATTCAAGGGAAAGAAGAAAGGCACTTTCCAGAAAGGCGCTCAGAGGAAGCCAAACACCAAAGGTACATTCAAAGGCAATAGTATTGATACATCTAAGATTAAATTCTTTAGTTGTAATAAATTGGGTCATTTTTCTAAAGACCGTTGGTTTAGAAAGAAATATCCAAGGAAAGGGAAATATCATGCCTCAACTGCTGAGGATGATGAATCCAAAAGAAAACAGAAAAGTCCTTTTAATGAGAAAGAAAATAAGAAAGAATATTACTTGGTTTCTGCCTTATCCAGTTCAGTTTTCACAGGGCCGAAAACTTGGTTAGTAGACAGTGGTGCATCAAATCACGTGACATAGTACAAGGAGATCCTCTCAAATTTCAAGACAAAATCTTTTGCAGAGAAGGTTAAGCTTGGGGATGGAAAATGTTACAAGATAGAGGGAGTAGGCTCTATCGCCTTCAGATTGGAATTTGGCGCTAGACTTCATGTTGATGAAGTATTATATGTTCCAGGGCTCAAGAAGAATCTACTATCAGTTGCAACCCTTGAGGCAAGGGATATTGGGTGATCTTCAAGAACAGGAAGGCACTAATGTGGGCTAAAGGTAGCCACTTAAGTACAATAGAAACCATTGGGACTCGCAAAGGAGAAGTGTATGTCGTGACATGACAGTCAGTTCAGGCACTGGCTCATGATGTGACTAGCTCCAATGAGTTGTGGCACAGAAGACTTGGACATCTTCATTACAAATAACTTCCAGATCTACAGAACATGGTATGTGGCATGCCCTCTATTTCTCATAGTAAAAATGAAATTTGTAAGGGATGCATGCTAGGTAAAAACATAAAGAAAGCATTTTCTAGTAGTGACATCAGAGCTCAGGGCATCTTATATCTGGTTCATTCTGATGTATGTGGTCCCATGTCATCTCCCTCACTGAGTGGTTGTTTGTATTATGTCATTTTTATTGATGATTACTCAAAAAAATGTTGGATATATTTCCTTAAAGCTAAAAGTGACACATTTGATAAATTCAAAGAGTATAAAGCCTTTATTGAAAAACAAACAAGAAAACACATCAGAACCCTTAGAACGGACAATGGAGGAGAGTTTGAATCTCTTCAGTTTGAGGATTTCTGCAATTCAACATGAATGAAGAGACAATTGACCGTGCCATATAAACCTCAACAAAATGGAGTTGCTGAGAGGAAAAACAAGACAATTTGTGAGGCAGCGAAAGCAATGATGTTTGACCAGGATCTGCCAAATTCTTTATGGGAAGAAGCTACCTTCACTGACGTGTATATTTAGAATAGGTGTCCACATGTTATCTTGAAGGACACGACTCCTGAAGAGGTATTCTCAGGGATCAAACCTAAAGTAGGGCATATAAGGATATTTGGGTGTCTAGTGTATATTCATATCCCTAAGGAAAAGAGGACAAAGATGGAACCCTCAGGCAAGAAAGGGGTTTTTGTGGGGTACAGTGAGAACTCCAAGGCTTACAGGATATATGTACCAGGTCAGAGGCAGATAGAGGTAAGAAAATATATCACTTTCCATGAGGAAGTCACATTCAAGAAATCCAGGGAGCTTCAACAGGAATCAGAAGCAGTTCAACCTGCTTCACCCTCTTCTGAAAATGAAGAGTCAGATGATCAGAGGGAGGAACCTCATGAAGAGCCAAGTGATGATCCCCTAGAACCTGTTGAAGAGTTAGAAAGAACTCTTGAGGAACCTCCATCCAAATGGAAGTTAGGGTGGATTAAAAAAACAATGCAGGAAACAGAAAGGATAATTGTTCCCAAAGGAACTTTCAGGGAAAGTAAGAGGCCTCACAGGTTTGGAGGTTATGTTGCACTGATGAGCAACATCAGTGATGCCGAACCTTCTTCATTTGAAGAAGCAGATGGATTACAAGTATGGAAGGATGCCATGCTTGAGGAATACAGGTCTATTCTAAAGAACAATGTCTGGGACATTGTGATGATGCCAAAGGACAATTCAATGGTTTCTTCCAAATGGATCTATAAAATCAAACATGCAGTTGATGGAAGTGTGGAAAATTTCAAAGAAATATTTGTAGCCAAAGGCTTCACTCAGAAAGAAGCAATCGATTACGAATAGACTTTTTCCCCTTTAGCCAGGTATACCTCCATTCAAACTATTATTTCTTTAGCTTCCGTTCTTGGTTGGAAGCTACATCAAATGGATGTAAAAACAACATTCTTGAATGGAAAGATTGAACATGAGGTCTTTGTGGAACAACCAGATGGTTTTGTACTGCATAACAAAGTCACTCATGTATGCAATCTAAGGAAGGTCTTGTATGGTCCTAAGAAGACTCCCAGAGTTTGGTATGAAAGGATTGATGGTTTTCTTAAAAGCCTGGGCTTTTAAAAAAGTGATGCTGATGCAAATCTGTACTTCAAGGTAAGAGGTAACCAACCTGATATACTAATCCTATATGTTGATGATCTCTTTCTAATAGGAGATGAAGGGATAATAGCCTGGTGTAAGAGGGAGATAACCTTAGAATTCGAGATGAAAGACTTAGTCTTGATGCATTACTTCCTAGGATTGGAAGTGTGGCAAAGACAAGGCAAGATATTTATGGCACAAGGAAAATACTCAGTGGATGTACTAAAGAGGTTTGGTATGATGGATTGCAAATCCATGTCTACTCTGATGGTTACCAACCCGAGGAAGATGCATGATTCTGATATAGGTTCATATTTGTTGGATCCCACCATGTATAGGCAGTTGATTGGATCATTGATGTACATGATCCACACCATACCAGATATATGCTATGTACTGATTGCAATGAGTCAGTTCATGACTGAACCGAGACAACGACACTGGGTGGCAGCAAAACACATATTGAGATATCTCAGAGGGACCATTACTTATGGTTTGAGATATACGTCCAGTGGTGGTTTATTTTTGCATGGGTATGCAGATGCTCACTGTTGAAGTTACTTCACACACACCTAAGATTTATTTTTCCTAAGGTTATTCCTTGTTTGTTAGTCATAATTAGTCATTATCCAGTCTCCTATATTTTAGGGGAGAATATTCCACCTAGAGAATATTCTCTTTCAGTTGACACTTCAGTTTGACTAATTGAGTTGAGTTTAGATGTTGCATTGGTTTTGCCACCATGCAACATTGGGATCATCACCAACTCACTACTCTTTGTTCAGTCAGTTAACTGAAGACTAGTTGACTAGTTAACTTAGCTAGGTGACAGTTCACTCCCGTAACTGTCTGAGAGACTAGACTAGGTGGCAGTTTACTCTTGTAACTGCTGGTGTGTGTCCAGATCAATCTATACCACCACTATGGCTCATTATTTACTCATGTATCCTATATCTATTGTAAATTATTCACTCTTTATGTGTGGAATACGGTTAATGAGAATTCTTCCATTCTTTCTATCTTGCTTCTTCTTTCTCAATTTCTCTCTGCAATGTGTGTAGTATTTTCTAGCTAGATCTATTTTGTGTAGGTTCAACACATTTACATGGTATCAGATCCGACAGACTGCTAAGAAAAAGCTACACCAAATCATTTTTTTGCAGGTACAAAAGATTGAAGACAACAAAAGATGTATTATTTGTCGAAAATACTTCTCACGCCTCATAACTATTTAGAATGGAAGCCAAAAATTTTGCTTCTACTAAGATGCAAAGGCTTATACCAAATAACCATGGTAATGGAAGTAGAGCCTGATTCTGTCGATGAGAAAAACGATTTTCTCAATAGACAAAATATGGCCATAGGAAGTATCAGCATGTCTGTTTCTCCCAAACTTTTCCATCAAGTATATGAAGAATGACAAGGATCAACTCCAAATGAATTATGGACTAGATTGGAGGTTCTATTTGGAAATAAAGAATATTGTGAAGATTTCATGCAGGAGGTCGAACAGATAGAGCCAGAAGAAAAACCATTAGAAGATGAAGCCTCTTATTATGAAGAGTCTTCTACAAAAGTATTTGCAGAAATTTGTATTCCATTAATTGAAGATGATGTATACTCCATTTCAGATTTGTTTTCTGAAATTCATGTGGAAAATATATGGCATGCATCTCAGGAATCACATGCAGACACTTTTGCGTGCACCATACATGCATCTCAGGAGTCAAAAAGGGAGCCGCGCACATCAGACGCCATTCTGATATTTTTTGAGAAAAAATTTCAAAACCAAATTATATATTTAAATTCCTCTCGGGAAAATATCCAATTTCAAAAAAAAAATCGTCTAAAATGGAGTACGGAAAGTGAAGTTATGATTGTTTTAAAATCAACAAAGTTTTAGCATTTTTCTGGAAATGTCCGCACGGTTTTCAAAATTTCATCCAAAATTTATTTGGATATTATTCATTACAAGAAGATAAAGTGGATATGTGTGGAAATATCAAGGATGCATATACTTCATCAGATCTGTGCAGACATCTACATCTTCAACAAAATCTTCAAAGAGAACAAACTTGCACAGTTGCGAGGTCTTCTTGGAGTGAAGGACATGGTTGCTTAGTAATTGTTTTTTTGTTCCTTCTCATTTTATATTTTATGCATTGTAATTTTGAAGCCATGTTAGGTACCCATGAGGTTTTCCCTCTTTCATCATTTAGTTCAGTGTATCTTTTGTATTTGGGTACCTAACATGGCTTCGGAGCCGGGACCCATTCTTTATTTTCACCATAGTGATATTTAGGGGTGGTGTTGGAGTTACTTCACACACACCTAGGATTTATTTTTCCTAAGGTTATTCCTTGTTTATTAGTCATAATTATTCATTATCCAGTCTCCTATATTTTAGGGGAGAATATTCCACCTGGAGAATATTCTCTTTCAGTTGACACTTCAGTTTGACTAGTTGAGTTGAGTTAGATGTTGCATTGGTTTTGTCACCATGCAACATTGGGATCATCACCAACTCACTACTCTTTGTTCAGTCAGTTAATTGAAGACTAGTTGACTAGTTAACTCGGCTAGGTGGCAGTTCACTCCCGTAACTGCCTGAGAGACTAAACTAGGTGGTAGTTTACTCTTGTAACTATTGGTGTGTGTCCAGATCAATATAGACCACAGCTATGGATCATTATTTACTCATGTATCCTATATCTATTGTAAATTATTCACTCTTAATGTGTGAAATACGGTTAATGAGAATTCTTCCATTCTTTCTATCTTGCTTCTTCTTTCTCATTTTCTCTTTGCAAATGTGTGTAGTATTTTCTAGCTAGATCTATTCTATGCAGGTTCAACACATTTACACTCACTCGACATGAAGCCCAGTGGATCAGAAGAGTACTTTTGGATATTGCTTCAATTTAGGATCCGCTATGATCTCTTGGTCAAGACAGAAACATGGATCTATTGCACAGAGTACAACAGAGGTTGAGTACATTGCAACAAGTGATACTAGCAAGGAAGCAGTATAACTCATAAAATGGTTTCTGGGTTGTTTGGTGACAAGCTTGAGATGACGGTGGTTCACTGTGATAATCAAAGTTGTATAAAATTGACAGATAACTCGGTATTTCACGACAGGTCAAAACATATTGACATGAAGTACCACTACATTTGAGACTTGGTCAAGAGAAAAACTGTAAAGTTACAGTACATAGCCACGAGCGAGCATGTACCTGATATCCTGGCCAAGCCTCTCACCTCGAGATAGTTAGTGTAGCTAAGAGGCAAGCTTGGTGTGGTTGAGAATGACTCTCTCACTAAGAGGGAGTGTTAAATTTGGCAGCATCAATAGTCATTCTCCAATGAGAGGCCATATGGGCCACCCTGAGGCTAGCCAGGGAGATTTGGAGAATCAACCAATCTTGTGAGTTATTGACAAAATACAAGGGGAACGTACAACCTCTGTGAGTCAAACCAATATTCAGGATGAACGAGATGTTATGTAAGTCTAATGAAAAAGTCACGGGGAACGTACAACCTCTATGAGCATAGACATTCTAGTGCAAAAGTTAGGAAGAGCTTACAACCTCTGTGAGCATAGACAAACTATTGCAAAAGTCAGGGGGAACGTACAACTTCTATGAGCCTAGTCAAGCCTTGTGAGCCATGAGAAAAAGTCAAGGAATCTAACAAAAGTTAGGTTGAATATAAAATTCCTATGAGCTAGAAACAAATGATATTCCTAATATTGCAAATGATATAAATGTATTGATCTAGTGCGTTGGCACGTGTAACATTATCCACA
>JASDQU010209032.1:26625-37863 GCA_032191745.1 Picea mariana
CCCCATATTTAAAATTGAGTGGCAGTTGGTGCATTACATTAGTTGGGTCATGGAGACATGACTACGATAAAATATAGAGTTACCTCCATGAAAGAAGAAGAGCTACCTTTAGTATCAGTTTTTGATCCGCTCTCAGTTTCAAATGAAGTTGTTGCCACGATAGAATAAGAGGAGTTACTCACTGATTTCACCAGCCACAGTGAGGATGAAGCAATCATTCTCAGCCTCAAAGCAGTTGCGGGTGCAGAGTCCCAGTTCCAAAAGGAACAGTTGCAGAAAGAGGAGAGGACATACTCTTAGGCAGTGAGACAGATAATGCTTTGTATTGAGAACATAGAGCTAGCACATGATTTTGCAGATTGAGTTGCAGCTGAGCAAGTGTACCAGATTGGTACAATGTAATGAGAAAATTTGATTTGAAGATTGAATATAGAAAGACTCATGTCTGTCGGTTGAAGGAAGTTCTGTACATGTTGAAGCAAGCTCCTAGAGCTTGGTATGGAAGAATTGACAAGTTTCTTGACAAGCTTGGGCTTTACTAAGAGTAAAGTTGATTCTAACATTTATCTCAAGGTTATGAATGATGAGTCAATGATGTTACTACGATATGTAGATGATGTATTCTTGACAAGATGAAGAAAAACTCATCACAGATTGCAGAAGAAGCTCGCTATAGAGTTTGATGAAAGACCTGATGATTTATCTCTTAGGTCTTGAAGTTTGACAGAGCCCAGAGAAGATCTTCCTTAACGAAGAGAAGCATGCAGTAGAAATACTAAAGAGGTTTGATATGTTAGAGTATAAATCCATGAACACACCCATGGAAATAAATTTGAAATTCCTGGTAGATACCTCGTCAGAATTGGTTGATGCTATTATGTACAGAAAGATTATTATTGGTTCGTTGATGTATCTGATGAATACCATACATGATATATGTTTTGTTGTGAACACCTTTGAGACAGTATCTGGTAGAACCTAGACGTGTCCACCTTGATGATGCAAAACATGTGATGAGATACCTTAAGGGTACATTGGATTTTGGTCTCTTCTATACTAGAGATCATGACTTCAGATTTTATGGATATACTGATTCATTTTGAGCTGGAAGTGTTTATGATACAAAGAGCACTTCAAGATGTTGTTTCAGTCTGGGGTCAGCCATGAATTCATGGTAGAGTAGGAAGCAATCCAATATTCCTCCCAGCACGGCATAAGCAGAATATATTGCAACATGTTCCACCAGTGGTGAAGCCATATAACTTCGGATGTTGTTGATAGATCTATTTGATATGGAGATGGAAGCCACTGTGATCCTATGTGATAACTAGAGTTGTATAAAGATGATGTGTTCCATGATGAGTTGAAGCACATAGAGATATGGTATCACTTCATTCGTGATATGTTGTAGAGAGGATCCATAAAGCTCCATTATGTTGGCACAGATGAGAAGGTTGTTGATGTGTTGACCAAGTCTCTGTCTCGTGTAAAGTTTAAGAACTTTCTAGACAAGCTTGGTGTAGTCTAAAAGGACCTCCCTCGAAAGGGGGAGTAGTTGAGATGTGAACCTTGTGATGAATATTTCCAGCTTCTTGTTGATGTTGTTGTGATGCCAGAATCGTGCTGAAGATTTCCAGCTTCATGCCAATGTTGTTGTGATGTTAGCCTCATGCTGAAGATTTCCAGCTTCGTGTTGATGTTGTTGTGATGCCAAACTAGTGCTAAATATTTCTAGCTTTGTGTTGATGTTGTTGTGATTCCAGCTTTGTGCTGAATATTTCCAACTTTGTGTTGATGTTGTTGTGATGTCAGCCTCGTGCTAAATATTTCCAGCCTCGTGCTGATGTTGATGAGATGCCAGCTTCGTGCTAAAAATTTCTAGCCTCGTACTGATGTTGATGAAATGCCAGCTTCGTGGTGAATATTTCCATTCTAGTGTTGATGTTGATGATGCTCCAACCTTCGTGTTTTGATGTTGTTGTTGATGATGATGCTCCAGCCTTCGTGTTGTGATGTTGTTGACGATGCTCCATCCTTGGTGTTGTGATATTGTTGTTGTTGATGTTGTATCAGCCTTGTGTTGTTATTGATGATGATGTATTAGTGTTATACTAATCCATGTTTATGTAGATGATGATGATGTCATTCCATCTCCCTGTTGTGAATGTTGATATTGATGATGAGAAAAACTTTCGATGATTTATAGATATGTCAGTCAGTGTTCTAGATGATTTTGATGTTGTTTCCCTCTCTCTCTCTCCTGATAATGTTGTAGAATACCCTTCTTGTTAAGGGGGAGTGTTGAAATATTGTAAATGCAAAGAGTATTCTATTTATTATTGAGTTTTTATTCATTAGATCATTTCCCTTTTGTGGATTGATCATTTCGGGCATTGTAATTGACCAAATCCCCTTTTGTGGATTGGTCAAACCCTAAATATGTTATGCAAATTGAGAAGTCGACACCCATGCTAATTAAAGTGGTTTTAACCACTAAGAAGACAAGTCGGCTCTGCCGAGTGAAGAGACACCTTTCAACTTCTGCCAGTTTGTATAAATAAAGGAATCCAACACCTCATTTGATCACTCACTCAACTCACTCATCTAGTGCACATGTTTGAAGGAAGTTGCAGTTGCCAGTTGTCGAAAGAAGGAAGAGAGAGGCGCATTGCTCAGTAAAGGATATTCTCTAGTGTTTGGTTTATTGTCTTGGCATTGTATTGGCTATCTATATTAAGGAAGTTTTTGTTGGGTTTTCTTCCCCATGAGGGTTTCCCAGGATAGATGTTATGTATCTTGTGATTGTGTTTCTCTTAGTGATCCTATCTATGTTATGGTTATCTAGTAAATTGGAAAGAAACCTAATAATAGTTAAAAACTTAACACCCATGTGTGGGGTGAGGAATCCCATGAGTTGGGTGTGTCGTTCTCTCTGAGATAGAGATGAAACGATGTATTGTTCTCCTCTGTGCAGAGAGTTGAGATGATTTGATACTATAGATGATTCTCCTTTGAGACAAAGTGAGGTAGAGATATGATGAGTAGGACGTTCATGTGGTTGAGCACCTGTGGGAGTGATCTTAGCTGAGCACTAGTGAGTGTGTATTCTGATGATTCTCTTGTGAGACGTAGTGAGATAGAGACTTGGATGTCCATGTGGTTGAGCATAGGTGGACGTGCCCCTCGTGGTTGAGCACTAGTGGGTGTATAATATCCCTTTCTATATTGTGTAAGAGTCAGACTTACTTGTAACCCTATTTGTGATGTAAAGGGTACAGGTCGACTCCACCATAAAGTGAAATATAATTAATGTAAAAGATAATTAATATGGTAGTTATTAATTATATTTTTAGTTATTGGGGTCGGCCCTATTGTGCCAATAGACACTACTTTTGATATGTCTAGTCTAATATAAATAAAGGTAATTTCCCCCATTGAGGAAACATAACACAAGTGTGAGTTTGGAAATTTCAGCAAGTACAAGTTCTAGGGTTGAAGTGCACACTTCTCTTGGGCGCTAGCTTTCTAGGTTTTGTGAACACCCTTTTGTGTGCTAGGTTTATGGTGTGGGTGGTCTTTCTCTTGAAGAATATAGCAAAGGATTGGTTGGGTTTTCTTCCCTTGTTGAGAAGGGTTTCCCAGGGTACTTCTTGTGTACTTGTGTATGGTATTTATTCTTGTGATCTTGGTTGCTGCAACAAATTGTTTATGGTGTAACTACAATTATCTATGGTTCAAGTAAAATGCTAAAATTGGAATGAACTTCATGCTTGAGCCTAGCTTAATGAAAAATCAACACCACCGCCACTAGATAACTCATCCACAAGCAAATAAATCTCAGCTACAACAAGAACTCAACTACCAAATGACAAAGTATTGGATCATAGTGAAGCACAATGAAGAAATCAAAGTGATCTCTTCCCCAAATGGACTAGCTAGGATGGATAGTTTCACCACCAAAACCAATCTATGAAATCTCCCTTAGGGTTTTCATCCCAAGAGTCCAAAAATCCACAAAGAGCTCTCTCAAGTAAAATTTAGAAAATTTCAAGTCATGAATGAGAGGGGGTGCCCTCATTTTCCCTTTTTATTCTTTGATTGAGTCTTTTGCGACCATTTTACCTTTTAATAATTTTAAGTGACTTTTCATATTCTCAATAGTCACTTAGGTGCCTTTTTACCACTTACTCAATGTCACATTTTAAAATTAATTAATTCCCACTCCGATGACATTAAATAAATAATTAATTCCCTTTTACCCCACTGACCATAACCTATGAGAATTACTTGGGCTATTTTTCCAATCTTCTAGAAGACTCATTTGGAAAGGGACATTACAGTCCTCCCTTCTCGAGGTTGCTTGTCCTCAAGCAATTGCAAATTTGGATGCGGTAAGATCTGATCACTTTCCCATGTGGCATCCTTTGCTAGTAAATCTCTCTGTGTGATGAGGTATTCCTAGATCACCATGTCACGCAGTCTCCTCTCTCAAACCTCCAATACCTCCTCAGTAACCAGTACTAGTTGTCCCTCATCCAATGGAGGTAACTTTGTCGAAGTAGTAACTTGTTTCCCCAACGGCTTTTCGAGGCATGAAACATGAAACACATTATGAATTTTTCTCCCCTCTGGAAACTCTAGTTCATAAGACACTTCGCCAACTCTCCGAACCACCATGTAGGGTCCATTAAAACGTGGCTTAAGCTTCTCTGCACCGCTCTTCTTCAATGAAGACTGTCTATATGGTTGTAGTCTCAAGAAATCCAAGTCTCCCACTTATAAAGTGCACTTGACCCTGTGTATGTCTGCATATATATTTTGTTGATTCTAGTCCATCTGTAGATTGTCCTTGAGAGCCTTGAGTATGTCCTGAATCTCATGGATCCAGTCCTTTTCTTTGGGAGCTCTGTTATCCCAAAAAGCCAAGTCAACAAAAGGAGCATCATTTATATAATGATTGGAATGGCGTCATACCGATGGACATGTGGTAGGTGGTGTTATAGTGGTGTCCCCCAACTGCAACCACTTCACCCATGCCTTCTACTGACTAGACACACAGTTACATAGATACCCTTCTAGCCACTTATTCACAATCTTCGTTTGTCCATCTCTCTAAGGATGGTAACTAGTGTTGGGAATCAACTTTGTGCCAACCAGCCTGAACAACTCCTTCCAAAATGCGTTAAGTAACTTGTTGTCCCTATCACTGACAATATATCTCGACAGCCCGTGAAGTCTGAATATCTTCCTAAAGAATAACTATGCTACCTATGTTGCCTTATACTCGGAGGATATGGAAAAGAAATGTGCAAATTTAGTCAATCGGTTGACCACTACATACATACAGTCTCTGCCTTGGATCTTTGGCAACCCTGTGATAAAGTCCATAGAAATTATTTCCCATTTCTTCTCTGGGATGGAAATGATTTTAGTAATCCTGCAAGATGTGTTTGCTCTCACTTGTTTCACTGACAAGTCACACACTCTCTCACATGATTCAGTACATATTTGAGGCCCTTCCAAGTGAACCTCTCTCTGATTTTCATGTAGGTTTTGAAGTATCTCTAATGCCCTGCCAATGGCGTATCATGCATAGCCTCCATGATTTTCCCCTTTAGTGTATATTCTAGGACTAAGTATATACGGTCTTTGTAGTAGTTGATATCATCCACCACTTTGTACCTGTCATCCTGTACTTTGTGTTCCATCACCTCACAAGCAAATTTGTTCTTGGAATATTCCACCAAGAGATGGTATTTCCAATCAACTAAAACCTCTGCAAGTGAAAACACCTCTGGTTGTCTGGAGAGAGCATATGCAACTACATTCTTATTTCCCTTTACATACTCAATGTCGAAATCATAGGCATGCAGTTTGCTAACCCATTTTTGTTTCCTTTCATTCAATTCCTTCTGCCCTATAAAGTGCCTCAAGTTGTTGTGATTTGTCTAAACCACAAATTCTCCACCTACCAGGTATTTTCTATACTTCGCCAAGGCATGCATGATGGCGAGCATTTCCTTGTCATAGATGGAGTAGATTCTCTCCAACTCTGCGAGCTTTCTTCTCTCGTATGTTATCAGATGTCTCTACTACATCAAAGCTTCTCCTATCCCCTCACCCGATGCATTGCACTCGAACATAAAGGGATGAGTGAAGTTAGGAAGTGCTAAAAATGGGCAAGTGCTTATCACTTCCTTCATTCTATCACATGTCTTTTGAGCCTGTTCAGTCCACTTGAATGGCCCCTTCTTTGTGAGGTCTGTGAGTGGTGCGTCCAACTATGAAAACCCTTTCACAAACCATTTGTAATAATCACAAATCCCAAAGAAGCCACACAAGTGTGTGAGGTTTTTGGGTGGTGGCCAATCCAATATAGCCTGTATCTTCTCCCTGTGCACTGACCACATGTCCCAAGTAGATGATATTTTTCATGCCAAAATCACATCTTGATTCTTTGGCATATAATGACAGATCCTCCATGATACTTAGAATCTCATCTAGATGTCTCATATGATCCTCCCATGTCCTTCTATAAATCAGGAGGTCAATAAAAAATACAAATAGAATTTTCCTCAACTTCTTTTTGAAGATGTGATTCATGCACGAATGAAAAGTAGTCAGTGCATTAGTCAGCCTAAATGGCATGACCAAGAACTCGTAATGCCGATAATTTCATTGGAAAGCAATTTTTGGAATTCCCTGCTCTCTAACTCTGATTTGGTGGTACCCTGATTGAAGATCAATCTTTGAAAAATATACTGCCCTGTGTAACTCGTCCAGTAGCTCATCTATCATGGGAATTGGGTACCTATTTTTAATGTGGAATTGTATCTCATCCTCCCAAAGGATAGGTCATGTTTACTCAAAAGTGTCTAGATGTTCACATGATACTAATGGTTGCTACCAGAAGGCTTATCAATACTGACCAGACACTCTGTTGCATAAGAAACACCTCCATGTCGAAATATCCCCTCCATCTGTTTGGTCGAGACGATCCTTGGAGAATCATTTGGCATGCCTCTCAAGACCACCTTCCTGCCATCTGTTGCTTTAAATTCCATCTCCATGGCCCGGTAGTTGATTGAATGTCTCCCTATGGAAACAAGCCACTAG
This sequence comes from Picea mariana, assembly GCA_032191745.1. Classification (NCBI taxonomy): domain Eukaryota; kingdom Viridiplantae; phylum Streptophyta; class Pinopsida; order Pinales; family Pinaceae; genus Picea; species Picea mariana. The sequence continues at coordinate 33,742 of JASDQU010209032.1, forward strand.
ACCCCCAATATGACATTGGTGTCCTGCAACTCAAATACATAAAATTCATTAGTCACTGTGCAGTTGCTCAATGTCAAACATAACTGGGAGATCTTTTGTGTGTAGGGAATAACACGCCCCCCGACTACTACCACAATAAATCCCTCAAAATCCATCGTAGGAATCCCCCTCTTAGCCACCAAGGCCGAGTTAATAAAGTTGTGGGTTGCCCCGCCATCAATCAATACAGTGACACGTTGACCCTGTACAACACCCATGGTCCTGAAGGTGTGAAATCCGGGGACACTCGATAGAGTGGCGATAGCTCCACTCTTGGCCTCCTCATGTGGCTACTCCTCAACTAATTTGTCATGCTCACAATCATGTGTCTGCTCTGCTTCCTTCTCCTCCTCACTGTATGAAAGCACTTCTATGTAATGTGCTTTTCCCTTGGCCATAAATATGTGCTCAAGTTCCCATGGGTCCTTGCAGTTGAAGAAAAGCTTCTTCCTCAACTCATTACGAGTTGCCTCATCCATTTTCTCCTTACCCGTTCCTTCTTTCTGAAAGGGCTTCTTATCTTTGTTCTTTTTGGGAATGAACAGTTTGGAGAATTTTTTTTGTCTTTGGGATTGTTATCACACAAGTTGTAGGTTGGGAAAATCTCAACCCAAACCACAATATGGCGACAACTAAGAGAAAGCATACCCACTGTCACCTTAGATAGGTATTCTCGTCACTTTAGAGGTGAAGTGATCACCTCAAGGAGGGAATCCTGAGTGACCCTAGGGAGAAAATAGATGAAAAGTGAGATGATGAGATGAATGCCCCTATAGGTCGAGTTGCTAAGTGGAGGAAATCTTTGATGGCATGTCTTGGGAGTGGTTTAAGGTTGCCAAGTCATTGAGTACCTGTTAAAAGTGTTTGTACTTGCCTGAGACACAAGAAAATCCAATTGTATGAGCTATGTGTTAGGTGGACAAGAAAGTTAAGCTTATTATCCCTATTTGCAACAGTCAACAAAAATATATATTGGCAAGAAAATCAATTACTTACTACAAAAAGAACCATAAAAAAATCAAGTATTTATTGGGCAATGAAGCACTAAACATGTAAACTAATTTCCAATACTTTAGCACAAGCTTTGATGGTGAGTTAGGGCTGCAAAAAATATGTTTTTGGAGATTTTTCAGAGCAACCAAATGGTTGTAGCAAAGATTTTCTACAACAACAAATTTTACCCCAAGGAATTAGCCAAAATTTTTCCCAACAATAGCCAACATCAAGTAGTTTAACAATAACAACTTTCCAACTATGTCCAGTGGTAAAATAGTGATAAATTAATCTTTAAAAAGAGATTTTGCAGCATCCCTAATGGTTGTATCATAAGTTTGTAACAACAACAAGATATCCTTGACCAATCAAAACTCTCTAGTGTCTCAAGCAAGTGATTAAAGCAAAGAATTGATTCCACTTTGAACAAATTCAATATCTCGTAAAATCACGTATTTCAATGTAAGCAATTTATTTCACCAATGCAATAAAATATTAGTGCCTTACCAAATGGGTTGTGGAGTCTTCTTGTATTAGGTTAGGACTACTAAATCTCAAGGGGTGTAATCCATTTTACTCCCTTGAGATAGAAACCCTAACAAGGTAAAGTCTAGGAGGGTGTAAACCCTTTTACTCCTAGCAACCTTTGCAATAGCCCTTTCAACAAACAATAATGATAAAAATGGGTGGAGGTTGTAAATCCTTATACTCCAAGGATGTAGCCAACAAAAAGCATGGAACAAGAAGTAAACCTAACAAAGTGCAAATTTTCCTTACCAATTCCAAGAAATGCCAAGACAAAACCCTAGTTACCAAGCAATTTTTATCACCAAAGAAAAGAGAAAGAGCCTCCAAGAGTAGTGCACTGCTTCCTTCTGTAAGACAAGATAAACCATATCACAATAGGGAGAGAGAATGAATTTTCCCAAGTACGGAGAAAATTTCAACCAAGTATCCTTCTCCACATGGGAGAGTTATGTCAAAATGAAATAGAGTTGATCTCTATTTATACAAAATGTTCTAAAACATGTTTGTCCACAAAAATTAGGGTAAAACACAAGATAAGGGGTCAACAACCCTTATATTGCCCCTTTACAAAAGTAATATTGTTTAATTCATGTTTTGCACATAAGAGAAAACCCTAGAAACATGGTGTCACCCTTCTTTTGGGCAACGTTTGGCACTTTTGGTCAAGTCGTTCAGTTGGAGAAGGGAATGCTAGGCCTCCAAAGGCCAATAATATTCAACCAAATTCTTTCTTCCATGATCCATGGGCCTCTTCCTCAAAACGTGCCAAGTGTTTTCAATCACCACCAAACCCTAGCCCTAGAGTGATGCCAAGCCCTCAAGAGGTGATGTTTTGGCCCTTTTAAGCAAGTTGTTTGGCATGTAGGGGTTGGGTAAGATCCTCCAAGGTGTCCTCTAGGCCTCCAAAGGCTTGTCATGATCATCTAGAGTGTGGGCCCTTGGCACCCAACCTATGGGCTTCAAGCCCCATGGAAGCCCAAGCTAGGCATGTTCTTCCAAAACTGTCCACCAACTAGGTCCTGCGAAGACAAATGGATACGCCCTCCAAGGATCTCAAGTCAAGTGCATCATGATGAGTAAGTCAAATCAATAAAAGAGTCATATAAGCATGCACATCCAAACTATCTTATCAAAATAAATAAATGCTCAAAGACCCTATGCAATTTGCCAAGTTTAGGTATGGGAGGGCTGCAAAAATGACCTATTGGGTGAATCATACCTCAAGTATAGGGGTGTTTCCTTAGGGGAAATATTTCTAAGTCATGTGGATGAGGTGTCATGGATGGGGGGAAGACTTTTGGGCATGGGATTCATGACATACAAGGGGTTGTAGTGTCTCATTTATGGGTACCTTTGTAAAGGGTGTGTTGCAGCTTTGTTTTCAATGCAACCTTTTTCCAAGCCCATTTATTGTATTTTATTTTTGCAAGATGTTTCCAGGTTGAAGCCAATGTGGGGCTTCTACCTAAGCATGAAAAATTGTGCCCACCTTGACTCTACCCTAGTCGCATCATGCTTCCCCAAGTTGAAAACATGTTTGGGGCTTCTACCTAAGCATTAAAATAGTGCCCACACATGTTCCACCTTGGTTGACATATTTTTATTAGTTATTTTTTACGGGTCCCATCAATGTCTTATGAGAGACATTTCATTGTCCTCGAGATCCCTAGGAGAGCATATAGAATGTTAATGATTGGATTTTATCTTTTACCAACTACAAACCTCTAGGCCTTCAGCCCCTTTTTCTCGTGAAATGAGGGACAACCGTTTCTTGGGTCAGTATACCCGAAAATCCCAAAAGGTAAGGAGATGAGGGGATAAAGTGTGGAAAGTGACAAGTATGGTCGGGAATGACACAATGACTCATCAAGAGGACCTCCCAGTAGAAAACCTATCCCTAAGGGTGATCCACTTGCTAGGGTGCAATGTCAACCACCAAAGTAAAACAGGGAAAAGAGCATAATTTCCAAGCAAAAGTTACATAATCAAAAGTAGTAATAGATGAAACAAACTCAAATGCCTCAAAAATTGAAATGACACTCACCATAATACCTGGCTTGTACCTCATAGAGCAAGAGACAATGTCTTCTGGAAGCCATTTGATGTGGTGGATATCTTCTTGATGAACCTCGAGATGTGGTGGCGAGATGGGTCTTTGTCTATGCAAGTGGACATTGTTGATCGGTACTCCATGTCTGCAACCTGAGGGCCTCGAGACATCATCTCCTTAGTTATATCTAGGAGTTGGGGATAACAAGGACCGCATCCTCCATGTCCCATGTCTAGATAATAGCATCCTATAGCATCTTTGGTTTGAAGGCCTTTACCCAACCATGTAGTGGCTCAGATAAACTGTAACGACCCCCTTCGTTACGTCTATGAACGGTGAAGTGCAATAGGAAATAACAAATAAGAAATTAACAACATCACCTAATACATATAAATGCAAACCCATGACATCATAAATACGGTGACACATGATCAGAATATAAACAAACTCTACCATATCGTTGCGGATCGAAATTGCAACCATAATGCCGACCAATCTCATCATATTATCAC
>JASDQU010209034.1:329-28174 GCA_032191745.1 Picea mariana
ATCCGTAAAGCGTCTTCCCGTGAGGGCTTTCACCATAAGGGGACCACTTTGGAGTTCATCCATTTGTACACCTTATCAATCATGATAAGACAATAATGAGAGCATAGGTCCTCCAACCATTCTTCTAGGATAACTCAATCCGCAAAGCGTCTTCCCATGAGGGCTTTCACCATAAGTGGACCACTTTGGAGTTCATCCATTTGTTTACCTTTGCATCAATTGGTTTCAACTTGGACATATAACATTCTCATCAAGGGAATCATATCAATAAATTACTTGACATCAACCAATGACATCAATCAAACCAAACCATTTACATCAATGGCATATGATCCAACAATCTCCCAAGTAATCAAACCTATTGGCATCAATGACAAACCATTGGCATCAATGACAAACCATTGGCATCAATGACAACATGATCCAACATATCTTACCAGAAAGCACAGGAGATCTGGAGTGGATGAATTGAAGGGAGAGATGAACAAGATTAAGCCTCCTACGTTTGACGAAGAACATCAGAAGGAGGAAGATGTCGAAACGTGGTTGCGTGGTATGAGGAAATACCTCCAACTACATAATTATTTCTCTCATGCGGAAGGGAGAATTGCGATGTATCAATTGAAAGGAAAAACATCCATGTGGAGGGATCAACTTACGCAAGTGCAACACATTAGAGAGAAAGATATCACTTGGAAGGAATTCAAGAGGTATTTCTAGAAGAATTATTTGACTAAGAGATATTATGACAGAAAGATGAAAGAGTTTTTTGAACTCAAGCTAGGGAGCATGACCATTGATGAGTATGAATGTAGGTTTTTGGAATTATTGAAGTATGTTTCGTTCATCAAAGAAGAAACTGTCAAGATTCAAAGGTATATGAGCGGACTGCCACCTTCCATTGGTGACAAGATCCAGTATGATGACCCTAAAACCATGGAAGAAATGTTAAAAAGAGAGAAATGCTTATATGATCAGCAAAGAGAAAATCCTACCTTTCGAAAGGCTTGGGACGACTAGAGGAAGTTCAAGAAAGAACAAAGGCAGAAGAGAAACTAACCCCCATTTTTTCAGAAATAGTCCTCAAGGACAACCATCATTTAGAGAACCGAGAATGGTTGAAGTAGGGGAACAAAGACTAAGACATACGCCCATTCAATGTTGGGGTTGTCAGGGAAACCATAAGTACAAATATTGCCCCTACAAAAATGGAAAAGTGAGAGTTGTCCATAATGTTCAACAAGTTGAAAAAGTTGAGGACATGAGCAATAGAATGCCAAGGATATATGCATCCTTGGACAATAATAAAGTTGAATTTCAGTCACACATGATTGAAGTAGAAAGTATGATTAACAACCAACCATTTAATATTTTAATTGATTCAGGGGCTAGCCATAGTTATGTAGATCCTAGAGTGTTGGATAGTTTGCATTTGTCAAGAAGAAAACATGAAAAGTCTTGGTTAGTGTAGCTGGCTACAAGAACCAAGAGAAAAGTCACTTAGTTAGTTAAGTCCTGTCTAGTGGATATGAAAAGACTGAGCACAAAGGCTGAATTGAATATTCTACGTTTAGGTTCTTATGACTGTTTAATTTGGATGGAATGGTTGGACCAACACCATGCCATCTTGGACTGTCGTAACAATGCATTCACATTCCTAGATGAGGAAGGGAATCAGAAAACAGTCCAAGAAATTCCCAGAGTTGTTGCTATAAGAGAAATCTCATCAATGCAGCTGAAGAAGTGCTACAAAAATGGTTGTCAATTATTTGCAGCTCATGTGGAGGAAACACCTAAGGATAAGGTGTCAAGTATTGGAGACCATGTGGTGCTAAAGGAGTTTGAAGATGTATTTCAAGAGGTACCTGGATTACCCCCAAAGAGAGATATTGATTTCTCTATAAACTTGATGCCTGAAGTAGCTCCAGTGTCAAAAGCTCCTTACAGAATGATTACGCCAGAGATGAAAGAGTTGCAATTGCAACTTGAAGAGATTCTGAAGAAGGGGTACATATGCCCAAGTGTGTCACCTTGGGGAGCCCTGGTCCTATTCGTGAAGAAGAAGGACAAAACATTGAGATTGTGTATCGATTTCAGACAATTGAACAAAGTGACTATAAAGAACAAGTATCCTTTGTCGAGGATTGATGACCTCTTCGATCAGTTGAAGGATGCGAAGATATTTTTGAAGATAGACCTCAGGTCGAGATATCACCAGGTAAGGATAAAGGATGAAGACATCAACAAGACCGCCTTTAGAGCGAGGTATGGTCATTACGAGTTCATAGTGGTGTCATTTGGGTTGTCGAACACACCCACTGTTTTTATGTGTTTGATGAATGGTGTATTCAGGGACTATCTAGACAAGTTTTTCATAGTCTTCCTGGATGAAATTCTGGTGTATTCCAAGTCAGAGGAAGAGAATGAATAACATCTGAGGATGGTGTTGTAGGTACTAAGAGAGAACCAATTGTATGCCAAGTTGAGCAAATGCTTGTTTTATCAGGAGCAGATCCATTACTTGGGGTATATTATCTCGAAGGATGGGATAGTTGTAGATCATGAGAAGATTGAAGCTATCAGAGAATGGTCAATGCTAAAGAACATGATGAAAGTCAGATCCTTTATGGGTCTAGCTGGTTACTATAGAAGGTTTATCACAGGGTTCTCGAGGATAGCTCACCCTATCACTTTTTTGCAAAGGAAGGAGAAGAAGTTTCAATGGATAGAGGATTGTGAGAAAAGCTTCCAGCAATTGAAGAAAATGTTAACCAATGCTCCAATCTTGAGGATTGCAGATCCAAACAAATATTTCATGGTGTGCACTGATGCGTGCAAAGAAGGACCGGGAGGGGTCCTCAGTCAGAATGGATTCGTAATTTGTTATGAGTTTAGAAAGTTGAAAGAGAACGAAAGGAACTATGCAACTCATGATTTGGAGTTGTCAGCCATAGTACATGCTCTAAAGAAATGGAGGCATTAGCTCATGGGAAAGAGGTTTGAATTGAAAACAAACCACAATGGTTTGAAATATCTGTTTGATCAGCCAATCTTGAATGCTAGGCAGAATAGGTGGCTGGAGTTTCTCGGTGAGCATGATTTTGATATCAAACATATCAAAGGGAAGGAGAATAAAGCGGTTGATGCACTCAGCAGGAGAGTACATGAATTACATGCTTCAACCATTAGCATGCACCAAACTGATATAAAGGGAAGAATTTTGGAAGCTGCAAATGCAAATTTGCAATACATGGAGCTGGTAGCAAAGCTACAACAAGGTGAGATGCCACATAAAGTGAAAAATTATAAATTGAAAACTAATGGAACACTTCTGTACAAAAACATAATTTATGTACCTAATGTCCAGGACTTGAAACATATGATTTCACATGAAATGCATAATGTGCCTTATGCAGGGCACCCTGGATATTAGAAAACTATGGAAACAGTCAAGAGTTGTTAATTTTGGCCAGGTATGAAGAAAGATATTGCTGGATACATCGCCAGATGTATGGAGTGCCAGAAGGTTAAAGCTGAGCATACGCACCCAACAGGGTTGCTACAACCTTTACCCATTCATGAGTGGAAGTGGGAAGTGGTGACAATGGACTTCATCATAGGATTGCCCAGAACAGGCAAGCAACATGATTCAATTATGGTGGTGGTGGAAAAGCTTACGAAATTTGCCCATTTCATTCTATTAAAGACTACTCACAAGGCAACGGATGTTGCCAACATCTTGGTGAAGGAAATAACACGATTGGACGGAATCCCTAAGACAATTGTGTCTGATAGAGACCCAAAATTTACCTCAAATTTCTGGAAGGGGTTGTTCAAAGAATTCAGAATGAATCTGATCTTTAGCATAGCTTATCATCTTGAGTCTAATGGGTAGACAAAGAAGGTGAACAGAGTAATAGAAGACATGCTAAGGATGTATGTGATGGACAAACGATCGAAATGGGAAGACTACCTGCACTTGGTAGAATTCGCCTACAATAATGGGTATCAAGCATTGTTGAAGATGAGTCCATTTGAAGCACTTTATGGCAGAAAGTGCAATACTCTAGTAAGATGGGATAATCTAGCTGGTAGGGCATTAGTTGGGCCAAAGTTGCTCAAGGAAATGGAAGAACAAATGCTAAAAATTAAGAAAAATTTAAAGGCTTCCCAAGACAGGCATAAAAGTTATGTTGATAAAAATAGAACCCACAGAGAGTTCAAAGTGGGTGATCATGCATTTATGAAAGTAGAATTTAATAGAAGTTCCCTGAAGCTAGCAAACTATGCCAAGTTGGCAGCCAGATTTTGTGGGCCATTTGAAATCCTAGAAGGGATTGGGCCAGTTGCATATATGCTTTCATTACTTGCATCCATGAATGTGCATAATGTGTTTCATGTTTCATTTCTCAAGAAATATATACCTGATGCTAATCATGTAATTGATTGGAATGTGATTCAAGTGGAATAGGAAGGTGTCCTGCAAGTGCATCATGTGCGCATATTGGACCAGAAAAACAAATAGCTCCTGAATTGAGCCATAGGGCTTATAGAGGTCCAGTGGACCTGATACGGTCCTGAGGACGCGATTTGGGAACATGAAGATGCTATGCAGACAAAATATCCACATCTTTTTGAAGATTTTGGAAATCTTGTTGATGTTGTGTAAAAGTTGCACTGGGGACAGTGAAAAAATAAGAGGAGGGGATTGTAATATACCCAAAAATGAGCCCTGTTGTAATCATGTTTATGAATTATAAATCATATTTTGTAGGTTGGTGAGCCAAGTATTGATAAGTTGGTGGGCTTATGTGTTTATTAGGTCAGAGAGCCTAAGTAGTAAGGCCAGAAGCTTGATTTTTGTATATGTAATTATGCAGATCATTAATATAATATATGAACATCGCTGCATGCATATGGACCACGAAGAAAGAGTGATGGGGGACTAAGCTTCCACAAGGTGGGTAAGGGAAAAGGGGCTGGAAGGTTGGGAAGAGAGGCTAAGTGTTGAGCCTAGGGGCTAATCTTAGGGGCTTAAGTCCTTAGGAATAATAATTTATTATTATTCCAAAAGTTATGTGAAAGGTATGTCTTTATCCTAAGTTCCTAGAAGGGGGAAACATGTGCAAGAGGGAAAACATACTAATGGAGCACATGCAGCCTCATGGGCGACATGTGTCGATCCAGGCACATGCAACTTAACCGAAGAATTGAGCTGAGATGGGGGTGGTTTCTCCATTCTTCCATCCACTGTCTGAACCGAGGGATCTCTGCGTTCGAGTTCTGTAAGCCTCACCCAGCTTTGAAACCCGAAGCCTGTGATGTTTTCTTGAGAAGCCAATACACCATTGTCTGAACTGTTGAGTCTGTGTTCAACCTTTGCGTGAATTTCTTTTCATGCATCCTGCAAACGGGTGTTACCTGAACTGTGTTGTGTTTTAGTGGCCTGTTGTCGTTTCCTTTTTACACACCCCATTTTCCTATTGTTGTTGTCACCCGTGATTTAGTTGAAAGATGTTGTTGTTGCTGTCACCTGTGAGTGGACCAAACATTGATGTTGTTGTTGTTATCTTGAACTTGCAGGAATTGAATTGGGAACTGGTGGAAGAACCGGGTTGTCAGTCTCGTGGTAGAAGAGACAGGTAGTCAGGCCTGTGAGCAACTCTCTCCAGGTGAGGGAGTCTGTTGGGGAGTGATTTTCTTCTAGAGAGAGTCCAACACCAGCTACAGAGCTCTGAGAATTCCTGATCCGGCCTATTGTCGAAGCCCAGAGGGGAGGTGAAGCACCGATGGACTGTACTTGTGAAGGTGTATACTACAGGGCCAAACATGCATGTGGGGAATGAGATTTTGTGAGTAGTGGGCGTAAGAAGGCTCCTCGGGAGAATCCTTCTGATTGCTCTGTGCAGTTTTCCTGTAACCTCGGCCTAGTCTAAGATTCCCTTACCTTAGGTGGATCTTAGTCCCAGCTCGGGGGTGACCCACTGTTGAGCGTGATGAGAAGTGAGGTCTAAGTTTGGGAGGTTTGTGGAAGGTCTGCACGTGGTTGGTGGAGTTGCTACAATTTCAAATATAAGTATTAATGGTGTACTTAATTTATATGTGATGCATGTTTGTGATGCTTGCAATATTATCATGTATTTTGTTGTGATGATATTTATTGTTGATTCCATTAATTTTTTATCTTAATAGTAATTATATGTTTACTCTGTTAAGCCATTTAACTTCATTTAAATGCATACTATATAAGTATGATAATGTTTCTGCGTAGTAGTGTTGCCCGACAAGTGGGTTGATGGCCGAGGACGTTACAATCTTGAGGTGCATTTCTTTGTCTTGTGTACACTGATAATTATTTCTTCCTAATATTATCCCTTAACTCCTCATTCATTTTGTTTATGATCTCCATCCTAGCCCTCCTGGATTCTTCTCTCTTGCCCTCCTCAATTTGTTATGGTGTGATTTTTAGGAACTCTTGGGGAGATATGGAAAAGATAGATTTTATGGTATCAAAGACATTCATATGATCAGGTTCCCCATTATTTCTTGGGAATTCATGTTCCCAATGTGAATCCCCACAAGGTAGACACCAAGGGGTCTCCTCTTGACTTCAAACATTTGAAGGATCTAGAGTGTTGGGAATCCTTTGTACATTTGGAGCCCTCAATTTCCATGTTCGTCTTGATATTTTGAGGTTGTCCCTATTATCGCACAAGTTGTAGGTTTGGAAAAGATGAACCCAATCACCAAATGACAAAAACTAAGAGAGCACCTAGCCACTATCACCTTAGATAGGTGTTCCTGTCACTTTAGAGGTGAAGTGATTACCTCAAGGGGGGAATCTCGATGACCCTAGGGGGGAATGAGATGGAAAGTGTGATGTATAAATTAATTCCCCTATAGGTCAAGTTTCTATCTATGGATAATGGATTGATTAAGGTCTTGATGGTAGCCAAGGGTTTCCAAGAAGTAGTATACCTTGCAAATGTTGTTTATACCTACCTGAGACACAAGGAAAACAACGATACAAGCCCAAGTATATGATGTAAAATCAATTTAAGATTGTTGTCCCTAATTTCAGTAGTTAGTAAGAGTATATATCAACAATTAAATGGCACAATAAACTACTAAAACAAGTGCTAGAAATCAAGTAAATGATGCAAGAGCTAAACTAGTAAAACACTAGTGAAACGCAAGATTAAAGGAGCAAGATACCAACACAAAAGGTAAGGCTATAGTAAAAAATTTATGCAGAGATAATAATCATCCTTATGGATGTAAAAAAAAAATCATTACAAAAATATATATAACCATTAAAACTTTCCAAAAAATACCAAAAGATGTGTTATGATCAATAGAATATGTGGGAAAAATCTTAGCAAAGTTCAGCGGTTGAATGGAGAGTTATTAGAGAAAGTTTGATTAGGGTTTATGCATCCCTAATGGATGAATATGAAATTTTATTACATAATCAAGAAATATTCCTTTAGAAGGGATTCCCTAGTGGCTAAGAGGTGCTCTAGGCACAAGGAACAAAACCCAAATTGCAGAAAGTTGAAATGACAAAAATTCATGTTTCCCAATGCACTATTTATTTCTCCAATGCAAAATATTCAGATTAATGTATTTAAAATTGGGTAAATGGAGTCTTAGAATAAATATTTGGATCAAAAACGACCCTAGGGGTGTAATTCCTTTTACTTACTATGGTATGACAATCAAACTTAGGGTAAACATAAGAGGGTATACACACTCATATTCCTCCTAGATAGTTTGCAAGGAGTGTTGAGGAAGCTCAAGCCACCTTCCTTTGAGGGTGAAATAGAAAGGGAAGATGATGTCGAAGCATGGTTTCTTGGGCTCAGGAAATATTTTCAGTTTCATAACTATTCATCAAATCTGGAAGCTAGGATTGCCACCTACCATATACATGGGAAAGCTGCAATGTGGTGGGACCAACTGAAGCAAGTGGAACATGTTAATGAAAGTAGGATCACTTGGAAGCAGTTCAAGAAGTACTTCCAGAAGGAGTACCTCTCAGAGAATTTCTATGAGAAGAAAATGCAGGATTTATTTGAACTACGATTGGGAAGCATGACTATGACAGAATATGAGAATAAATTCTTGGGATTGTCAAAGTATGTCAGGTTAATTGGTGATGAGAAAGTGAAAATATTGAGATTTCTAAGTGGACTACCAGCATTTTACAAGGAAAAGATCAAGTATGATGAACCCAAGACCTTGACTGAGGCCATCAGGAAGGCTAAATACTTGTATGAGCAAGGCCAAGGAAGAGAATCCCTGCAAAAATATTGGAAGGACAAGAAGAATGTGAAGTCCGATCAGAGGAGGAAAGGATTCAAACCTCCCTTCAATAGAAATGAGCCTAATAGAAATCATCAAGATCAATATGCTAAGGGATATTTCAAGAAAGAATATTCCTTGGGAAAAAGGGGAAGACCACCAATCCAATGTTGGGGATGCAAGGAATATCACATGTACAAGGATTGCCCACACAGAAAAGATAGAGTGAAGACTGTGCACAACATCTAAGAGGCTACAACAGTCGAAGATATGGGAAGAATCTATGCAGCTTTAGATGATCGACAAGTAGAGTACCACTCCAATATGATCGAGGTGGAAGGTAAGATCATAAATCAACATGTTTCTATTTTGATTGATTAAGGAGCAATCCATTGCTACATTGATCCTAAGATAGTGGATAGATTACATTTGGAGAAAAGTAAACTTGGAAAAGAAAGTTTGGATCAGTTAGCCACTGGAACCAAAAGAAGAATCCGTGATATGGTCAGAAGTTGTTCCATAAGTCTTAATGGCGTGAATACTAGTATTGATATAAATATCACACCATTGGGGTCTTATGATATTCTGATTGGAATGGATTGGTTGGACAAGAATCATTATGTCCTAGATTGTCATAACAAGACATTTACATGTCTTGATGGAAATGGAGAACAGATCACTATGAAAGGAGTTCAGAGACCCTTCTCTATAAGGGAGATTTCAACCTTACAACTAAAAACATGTTTAGGAAAGGATTTCAACTGTATGCAACTCATGTGGAAGACCCAGATAATACCAAGGGGCCAAGCCTCAAATATTTCTCGGTACTACAGGAATTTGAAGATGTATTCCAAGAAATACCCGGATTGCCACCAAGGAGGGAGATAGATTTCTCAATTGATTTAGTGCTAGGAGTTAAAACAATTACAAATGCATTTGGAAGAATTGTTGAAGAAAGGGTACATACATACAAGTGTTTCACCTTGGGGAGCACCAATAATTTTGTCAAAAATAAGGATGGAACCTTGAGGTTGTGTATTGACTTCCGACAGCTGAACAAGTACACTATAAAGAACAAGTATCCTCTGCCCTGAATTGATGACCTCTTTGATCAGCTAAGAGGAGCAAAGATATTTTCAAAAATTGACCCGAGGGAAGAATACCATCAGGTAAGAATCAAGGAAAAAGACATTCATAAGACAAACTTTAGGACCAGGTATGGGCATTATGAATTTACAGTGGTGCCATTTGGAATGACCAATGCACTAGATGTATTCATGTTCTTAATGAATGGCTTATTTAAGAATTATTTGGATAAGTTTTTCATAGTATTCCTGGATGACATACTTATCTATTATAAGTTTGAAGAGGAGCATGAGCATCACTTAAGACTGGTATTTCAAGTATTGAGAGAACATCAGTTGTATGCCAAGTTGAGTAAGTGTTATTTCTATCAAAAGAAGATCCATTACTTGGGACACATTATTTCAGAGCAGGGCATAGAAGTAGAGATCCAAAGAAGATCGAAGCCATTAGAGGATGGCCAACACCCAGAAATGTGTCAAACGTCAGATATTTTATGGGATTAGATGGCTACTATAGAAGGTTCATAGTAGGGTTCTCTAAGATTTCTCATACCATCACTTCTTTTCAAAAGAAGGGAACTAAATTTGAATGGACACTCAAGTGTGAAAATAATTTTAATCTGTTGAAGGAATTACTTACTAGTGCACCTATGTTAAATATTGTTGACCCAAATGAAATTTTTGTGGTATGTACAGATGCATGTAAGGAAGGACTTGGGGGAGTCCTCACACAAAATGGACATGTCATTGGATATGAGTCCAGAAATATTAAGGAACATGAGAGGAACTATGCCACCCATGAATTGGAACTTGTTGCCATTGTTCATGCCTTGAGGATGTGGAGGCATTATCTCATGGGCAATAAATTTGAATTAAGGACAGACTACATTGGCCTGAAGTATAGTTTTGAAAAACCGACCTTGAATGCCAAGCAAACAAGATGGTTGGAATTTCTAAGTGAATATGACTTTGATATCAAGCATATCAAGAGAAAGGAGAATAAAGTTGTCAATTCAATAAGTAGAAGAGTGCATATCATGCATGCTACTACTGTCAATATGCATCACCCAGACTTGAAGAGAAGAATTTTAGATGGTCTTGTTACAGCCCAGCATTACCTATAGGTAAGGGAAAACTTACAACAAGGAGATGTACAACAGAAAATAAAGGAGTATGAGATAAAGGAAGATGAACTACTCATGCATAAAAATAGAATCTATGTTCCTAGTTCTGGAGAACTGAGGAAATTGGTACTGAAGAAAATGCATGGTGTTCCTTATGTTGGACATCCTGGTTACCAGAAAACAATTACAACAGTAAGAAGTCAATTCTTTTGGCCGAGAATGAAGAAGGATGTTGTTGATTACATCGCTCGATGTGTGGAATGTTAGAAGGTGAAGGCTGAGCAAAGGCACCCAACGGGTTTGCTGCAGCCATTGCCATGTCTCTGATTTGACTTTGCAAGCTGGGACCTTGAAGTTTTCATCTCTGCTTAGGATTTGCTTGCATGCAGGTTTTTAAAGAGAGTGAAAAACAAGAATAAGAGCAACATTGGTCTCAACTTCCTTGAACCTATTTAATTAAAAACGAATGCTACACCTAGGGCCTCAAGAGTTAGCTAGGGTGTTGATTCTTTCTAATGAAGCGAAATGGAGATAATGTGAGAGCAATTCATGTTTACCCAAAAGTTTACAACCCAATTTTATACAGATGTTTATACATGAATTTATTTAAAATCCACTGTGAACATGCTAAAATACCTACTTCGTCTATCACAAGAAAATTATATGCATACATAATGATCGGAAATGCTATGTCATTAATTAGTCGTTATTCAATGGTTATTACAAGAATTAATTTAAAATCCATTGTGACCCTGCTAAAAATATCCATTCCGGGTATAGTAAGAAATTGTATACATACATAATGACTGTAAATGTTATGTCATGAATCAAGAATTTTCCATACATACTCAATTTTACAATTCAAGGATTCTAATAACAATAAAATATCTAGACAAACAAGTACTGTAACTGGATGTATAATAATATATGAGAATGATCTTCAACTGAAAATCTTGCGCTATGTCCCTTCCTTCCCCTGCTAATCAATGACTTCACCGGTACCTCCCAACCTACACTAGGGGTACTCTTATTCCCCCTTAGCCCCCAGAGCCAAAAAGGGGTCACACACAAAATTCCAGATCCAAAAAATAGCTCAAGATTTCCCTCACAAGGAAAAGCTTCCACCTCTTGCACAAAGCTTGGAGCCCAACTCACACAAGTAAACTAGTCATGAAAATGTTTGACAACATTTTAGTCATCCAATAATAGGGTCCTTTCCTGCTTACTCTTCCTTCTTTTTATAAGAAAATTTATCTTGACCCTTGTCAATTCATGCACAATTAAATAATTTTTAATAGTTAAATTAGAGATTATCACCCCCAATACATGTCACACTTTCCCCAAGTTGCACATGTTTATTTCTTTTTAATAAAAAAAATTAACATTTTCAATCACATCCACAATTAGTTCCTAGATTTTCTCCTAGTTGTCCCTTAGTTCTCCAAATTCTCTTTTATTGTGTATCCTAACTAAATTACAGTTGGATTTTGATTAAGATTCTTCTTTTAGTTAGGATTTAGAGTCTAGATTGACTTATTATTCTAACTCTATGTTGACAACCCATTCTCTCATGAAATAGTTTCTTTTTATTAAAAATATTTTTATTAATTTCATGCACACATTCTGCACATGTATTAATTGTTATTCTCCCTTTCTAGATTTTAATTAGTCTAATTTCCCTTAGACCCATTCCTATAAAATTGTATTAGGCATAACAATTGGACTTAGATTTATTATGTTTTTAGTTTATAAATTTGTATAAATTTATATTCTCTTTCTATCAGTTCTAAGTATTTGTTTTATTCTCTAAGTTCTTCTAGATTTTTAATAATTCAATGATTTATTCATGCGACGTTCCCTTCAAGACACACCTATGTGCTCCAAGTGTGCCACTCGCCATTTGACTTAGTTTGGAAGTTGTTTGACGCTTGGAGTCAATACTCCACTTGTCGACCTTGTGTGAGACTAAGGTCTTTCTGCAGAATAAGGAATCTGCCTTATTGTGCACCCCTAAGAAATCCTCATTAGCAAATGTCTCAGTCTTCCCTCATGACATCGTGAACCTCTCAAGAACAAGGTAGTTGTTAAACTTCAGTTCAAGTCATGACAAGAGTGCTAGTATATTGTGTAAGGTAGCTAGAGGGGTAGTGGAGGGGCCCAGAGGGCCCATAGTGATGATAGTGGAGACCATTCAATGTAAGGTGGACCCTAGGTACCCCATATTACCTCCCTAGGTATACCACATATTGTGACAGAGACACTACCACACCTCTCCCTAGTCTATCTGATATCTATGTATGACCCCTTTACTCCATAAGTGAATCAGATTAACAAGCATCACCATGCTTGCATCCACTGACAAAAATGATGTTAATAAATATTATACATGGAATCCATAACTAAAATCATCATCATAATATAGGCATAATAATATCAAGTACTCATAAACAAATTCAATAGTCCACTCCCTGACTCAATCCAGAGTCCAAGGTGTTTTGTCAATGCCATCATCATCCTCATCACATTATGGTTCCTACACACTCAGGAAACCTCATCATAATACATGTCAATGCTATACATCAATATAAATAACATATCAAAATTTCAACTTTTAATTATAGCACAAACTTTAACTCATAAACCATATCAGATAATCATAAAGTACCATGTTTAGTCAGATCACTTGTTGTTATAACCCTAATTTGCACCAGACATGCTTACCTGGCATCAGGCCATCTCAGATTCCTTCTTTGCCAAAACACTGTTGAACAACTCTTCTTAAAAACACCTTTTATAAAGGCCCACGCACCTTGCTCAACTACTGCATGCGTGTACACGATATCTAACCCAAGATAGCCCGTGTGTACCTACAAAATCACGAAAAAAGGAAATTTGTTGATGGAACACATAGCTTTGGGTCAGTTAACTAAACATTGCGACCATGCATGGCCGAGGGTTCAACCAAATACCTAGCTTCTTCTAGCCTATTAAAAAAGGGTTAGGGGTCCCATTTGGAAGAGGAGAATCATAGTAAAGAAACTATACCCAATTGTGCATTCCCTTTGTCCCAACCTTTATCCATCCTTGTGCAAAGAGAAATACAGAGCAAAGAAGTTGGAGGACAGTTGAAGAGGATCCCAGGACTAGGTTCGTGGAGCAGTGATCGACTTCATCATTGTAAGTTGATTTGTTAAAGTTAATAATAAAGAATTACTTTTCTCGTCCCACCATATGAGGTTTTCATGGTTTATTGCATACATGTTGATTGTTTGTCTTGTGTGAATGCAGGTCAGCCTTGGGAGGAGAGCTGCAGTCAAAGAGCAATCAAGTGTGAAGAAGAATCGATATCAAATGCCCAAAATAAGGTATGCTCACTTGATCTTCTTAATTATGTATTTGCTTAGTAATAATGGGGATTAGGTCCAGAACGATGGTAGAAAGTAGGAATCTTTAGGTCTTTTCTGCATGCATAATAAAAACCTAAGTGCTAGTCCATAGAGGGATTTCCCACTCACAACAGAATTGGTGACCATACTGGGGATTATCTAGGGTTTCTGGGAATATTTTTTGGGTATTTTTAAGAACTGGTTTCATTTCTTGGTTTTAAAGTTTCTGCAAAAGTCTGGGCTAATGGAGATTTTGGTCTTCCATACTAGCTATCTCTGTTTCTTTTCTTGAGTATATTTTTTTTTTCGAGACCCATAGAGGTACATGTGGCATGTATAAGGTCTGCACGCGTGTAGCCACGCCCTGCATTCTCATAGCCCGTGTGTACACACTAGCTGAGGAAGTGTCAGTCGCGTGTATGATTCCAGAAAATTTCTTTTAAAGAGGCAGTCATCCTCTTCCCTATCAGAATTAGTCCTTCTCAGGGGTTTTCTGGAACTCTTTCTAGTCTTTGTTGTTTGCAGTGTATAGCTTAGGTTTCACCTCGAATTGGTTTGTTCTATGAAGTTTTCCTTGAATTGTTTTCTTTTTTCTGTTAAAGTAAGTGTCTGAGTCTTCAAGAGATTATGGTTCTCAGTACCAATAGTCTCTACTTGGGATGGCTTTCTTGGCTTTTCATTTGTCTCAGAGTTTCAGATATACACGCGGCCTGTATAAGGTCAGCACGCGTGTACACGCGCTCTGACTTTACACAGCTCATGTGCACACACTTGCTATTGAATTGTCAACAGTGTGCTTGTGGAGAGAATTTTTGTTGAAGGTGAGGTAGTCATCCTTTCCTTTGACAAGAGTTATACCTCTCAGGTTTTTGGGTCTGTGTCATAGCGGTCAGTAACTTAGGTTTGATCACAGCAATAGCTTTCTTTCTTCATTTAGAAGTTTTCCTCAAAATTTTCTTTTATAGGGTTTTTAGACAAGTGTGAGAGTCCAATTTTAATTTGCTTGTGTGTGATTTCTAAAGTGACTCTTTGTGATCTGCGCTTAGGCCAGAAGTTTTATTGGTTTTGACTTGTTGATATTTTTCCTTTTTGCTTTGTGAGAATTCAAATAAAAAAAAATATTTTATTTCTTTGTTTGGTTAAAAAGTGTTGTTTTGCATTAGTAACCAAGGAAAAGTCTTTGCTTTCATAAGTTCTTTATGGTTTACTTAGATCATAAGTAGCTCGTAGTCGAGTGAAATTCTGCTTTGAGTTTGTTGTTCAAATATCTTAGAAAAAAATTTAAGTTTGAAAAGTTGTTTAAGAGTTGAGTTAAGTAAAGGTTTTTTGTTTCCAGCTTTCTGTTTATTTTACTTTCGTCTTTCAAACATCACTAGTTTCACTTTCATAACCTTTGACTTAAAACAAGCCATAAAAATTAATGCTAAATCTAAAATTCATTAGACTTTTTATGTTTGTAGGGTCAACCAACTAGTTTAGGGTTAGGGCCTTGTATTAGGTTGGAGAGGAAATTCTTCAAGGCCATTAAAATCAAACATTGGAGTCTGAGTTAGGGAGTGTCAAAGTCCAGTATTGTGAAAGTTATTCGAGACCCCCCTCTAACACAGGGGATAAACATGAGGTCGTGTGTGGAAAGGTAGTGGAGATAACCCCTCCAAAGTTGGACCAATCGTAGTGGAGAACACATATAGAGGGCTTGTCTTGGGATTCCGTCGATTGCATTTGCCACGGAGCTTCGTGGGTCTTGAATCCGTTCGAGGTCCTCAATTGTCTTCCGAACCAATTTATTTCGATACTCTTGACAGTTTCAGGCTCGATACCCTGCTCATTGTGGTATACCCGACTTTCGACTGTACCCGCCCGGTGACTGTTCGCGCATTGGCAACCCGGTTGCCTATCTTCTTAGGGACATACACAGGTGACTGAGGGGGTATACCCCGATACCTATGACATACATTGGGCCACTCTTTGTAGAGTATACCCAGAGGGTGCTTCCATGTTCGAGTTGCACTTGCACCGGTAAATTTCTCTAGTGTTGGTTGTTCTAATTGTTCTTCAAATTAGTTTAGTGTTTGTTTGTTTTATCTTGTAGGGACTTTTTTAGTGTGTGTTGTTTTTTGAACGAATAGAAAGCCCTAGAGTGTCTTTGATATTCTCACACAGTGGAGGATCACGAGCTTTTTCGGTCATGAAGGCTTCTGTGCCTATCAATGGTTACACTGGAGCCACCTCTGCCACCACTAAGGTGAAAGCTAGACCAACAAGGGTCTTTTGAAGCGACCAGGTCACAAGAAATTATGCCTGACCAGCATCCGGAGGAAACAACCATTTTAGACTTTGGATCGAAAGCTCTTGGTCCATATGAAACTCCAACCACTGATCTTTCGACACCCATCACCGTACCGATTCACCCTTACGAGTGCCAGACAGTGTCTCACACAACAATGGAAACAAATTTTGTCACTCCTTCTGGGAATTCTTCAATTCCCACTACGGTTGTCACAACAGGAGAGTTTCCACCTCCTAATCCACCGTCACCGGTCTGAGCCACCATGGTCTTGACTGCCTCTACCTCGCACAATGGTCTGATCCCATCTATGGTGACGGCCACAACCCCTTTCACACCAAGTGCGACAGGCCCTCCATTCTCATACGGGATGCCTAGCTCAGGTACAAGTCTCGTACTTTCCTACTCCACTTCATAGACTTTAGGTTTGGAGCCAGAGAGCTCTAACACTCCTCTGGAAGGCCACATGGGGGGAACTTCAGCTCCTTTTAGCACTTTCCCTTACGGGGGAGGTCGTATACCTCCTTCGTACCCTTCGCTTGGTGGCACGCATCAGCAATCCGTCGGGCCACCTGCACACCATAGTTTATTTGGAGCAGGGAGTCAAGGACCACGTTCGCATAATATGCCAGTAGGTTCGACACCATTTTATTCGTTCGGTGAGTTTGGTAACAATGCCTTCTCGTTGGTTGCTTTCCCGACTGGGGGAAATCCCAGTTTCAGACAACCTATTCCTATGTAGGGTACTATTCCTGCACAGGGGGAAAACCTAGGAACTTCTTCTGCATCAAGGCCTTGGAATTCTTGGCAGGGATCCATTCCCTCATCAGGAATGTCAATCTGGGGAAATTCTTTTCATAATCAATGGAACCCCAGACAAGGTACTATGCCTATCCCCACGGTATCGGCATGGGGCAACCCTTCCCAAAGTCCTCCGAATGTAATGCACGCCCAACCATCTGCATCCTACTTTGGGAATCAACCGATGATGTCTCCTCACACACAAAATCTGTACGTTGGTCATGGCCATGTTTTTTACCATAACCCAGGCCAGCAGTCAAAATTTTCCTGGCAACCTGGTGCCAGTCAAACTCCAGGTTCCTTTTTCCCAGGTTATCACCAACAACCCAAACTACCTTTTCTGGCAACCTTGCAATTGCCAAACTTGACAAGGTTGTTGAATGACCCTATCTGTCACGATCCGCGTTGGCCCCCTATGTCGACGAAGTTTCCTTCAGACATACCAAAGTTCAAAGCCAAGACTAACGAAAATCCAAGAGATCACGTGACTACCTTCCATCTTTGGTGCTCATCTAACTCATTGAAAGACAACTCCGTACAGTTGTGATTGTTTCAACGTACTGTCATTGGGAGTGCCACGAAATGGTACATTGAGCTCGACCGCTCAAGATACTCTTCCTTAGGTGAATTGGCAATGGCTTTCCTAAACCATTTCCAATTACCTATAAGATAGGACACTGGCACAGAATTGCTGGCCAATTTCACACAGACAAAAGCGGACCATATCTATGATCATATCTGAGAATGGATATGCCGGAAGAGTTTAATTAAGGTGCCAGTCCCACCAGTATTCTTGCTCGAGTGGTTCCTTAAGTATTTGGTCCCACGGTTATCCAAAGATGTCGCGACATCGGGAGTATTTTCCAAAGAAGACGCCATCATGAGAGCTCAACAGCTTGAGCTAATCTATTCTCAGTCCAGTTTATTATACGAGATCTTGCTAGATGCGCCATGCTCAATACTTGATAAAACCAGACAGAGAGCTAGACCACATGCCAATGGTATTGTTGGTTCAACACAAACAAATCCCACTAAGAAACTAATGAAGCAATTGCAACAATTGTCTATAAAACACGCAGTGGCCAGCCAAACTATTTTTTTGGTTGCTCCCCCTACTAAAATGTCGAATGTACACACAGTGCAATCGAAAAATCCAAAGGCCACCCAGTAGCCTGAAGGAAAGAAAAAACAATGAAAGAAGGGTAAGGGGGTAAGAAACCCACTAATAATGTTGGCGGGGGAAACACTGAGAAACATAAGGTGAGGCATCCATCTAACCTGTGTGCAGAAGACCACCCGACCCACCAATGTCCTTGGCTTGCAAAGGCCCAAAATTTTGTGACACATCAACAACCTACTGTGTTAACCAATCCATTTCAGCACAGGAAAAACCTAACCCAAGCCTCTACAAGTGTGAAAGGGGGCATTCAAGGACCCTCTCCGTCTTCGAACAATCTCGCATCCGCGAATGTGTATATGATGAAGAGTGATGCTTTTATACTGACTAGAGCACATGACTACAGTAAACCAAACACTTTTGAGAAGGGAAAAGAAGCTGAAATCTCGTCTCTTCCTCTACAGATTGAGAAGACTTTGGGCGAAACAATGACACGCGTCCCAAAAGGCGCATTCAAAAAATCTTCCCACAACCCAAACGCAAGGGCCACCCAGAACTATTCTGTGGTGGAGGATTTGTCTCAAACCCCTTGTGCGATGTCCACTTTGGAGGTCCTCCAAAGCTGCCCTTCCCAATGGAAATATTTGTTAACCACTTTAGGATCTACGGAGACTTGTAATCTGGGTACAATCATGCTGGATACAACCAAATTAAAACCTCATCTGCCTTACCACATAGCATTTCAGATAGTAGTGGCTCACCCCATGAAACATTTTACTTGAAACATTATGTCGTTGACATGTTGGAAGGCCATTAACCAGCCCGTTTTTTCTCCATCACCTACTCTTCTCACTGCTTTCGACGATCGTTCATTCTGACCACATGGTATCATTCCCTCTTTCCCCATGTAGTTAGGAGGGAATCCTGTGTGCGTCGAGGTAGAAGTAGTTGACGCATCCCTCGACTAGAATCTCTTGTTAGGAAGGAGTTGGACTTATGCCATGCAAGCAGTGGTTGCTACAGTTTTCTGGGTCTTGTTGTTTCCACACAAGAACCAGATTGTGACCATTGATCAATTGTCTTTTTCTAGACCTAATCCTTCATTGGGGGTGTCCACGGTCCCAATGATTGATAATCCTCAACCAGGCATAGTCAATGTAGGGATTGGTTTGTGCCCATCTTTGATGGGTACCTTCGATTACCCGCCCCCTCAAGGCGATGTCAAATTCATATCTAACCACCATAAGGTTGATATTTTCCAAGTTTCATTGTTTCACACGACTTACTTCAACGATCCATGGATACTTCCTTCCCCATCGGCCACGATGGAGGGGACAGGGCACCCGGGCATGTCCATGCCTTTGTTTGCAGCTGAAGTAGCATACTCTTTAGTCCAGCAAGCTTCGGGTGATACAGATCCAACTCCCGCACAGGATTTAGATCCTCTTCTAGAGCCTATTTGGGCTCAAGGTTCTCTCATTGACACTGATTCGTTAGACTAAGTCTTTCCCTCCGACGAAGCAGTAATTTAAGCAATGACTAGTCCGGACAAACCCTGGGATGATCTTCATCACAGATCATACTCCCTCCCAGAGTTAAGCAGAATCGAAGCTGGAGAATTCACCTTGACTATGAATGAAGATAGGTCTTGTCCTATTAATCCCTTAGCTACACACGAGGTCTATGTTGAGGGTAATATGGAAACCATCGCTGAAACCATACCGATCAATATCTCCAGAACCCCTGGCATCGTGGAGAATGTTTTCGTCGGAGCTTACTGCTCCCCTGGAGAGATTCAAATCTACACAGATCTATTTAAAGAATTCCGCGACGTTTTTTCTTGGTCTTACGGGGAAATGCTAGGCATCGATCCAAAAATAGTCGAACATGAAATCACAACTTATCCAGATGCCAAGCCTGTTTGGTAGAAGCTTTGTCTAGTTAATCCCAGGAAAGCAGCAACCATTAAGGTTGAAGTTGAGAAACTACTAAAAGCCAGTTTTATCTATCCTATCCATTTGACCCAATGGGTGTCAAATCCTGTGCCGGTCAATAAAAAATAAGGCACGATTCATGTATGTATAGACTTCCGTGATTTGAACAAGGCCTGTCCAAAAGATAATTTTCCCACACCATTCATCGACCAGATAATTGATGAATGTGCCGGTTGCGAGGCCTTCTATTTCATGGATGGTTTTTCAGGATATAATCAAATACAAATCGAACCCGAAGACCAGCATAAAACGACATTCATTTGTCCATGGGGTACATTTACATATCGTAAGATGCCCTTTGGTCTCAAAAATGCTAGAGCGACTTTTCAGCGGGCCATGTCTTTTTCTTTCCATGACCTCAAGCATATAGTTGAGGCCTATTTAGATGATTTATCATCTCGATCTCACAAGAGAATGGATCATCCCACACACCTCTGACTTGTCTTTGAGCGTTGTTGCTACTTCTAGATTTGCTTGAATCCAAACAAGTGCAGCTTTTGCGTAACATCAAGACATTTGTTAGGTTTCACAGTGTCAACAACAGGGATCATGGTCTATCCTCTCAAGGTTGAGGCAATAATTCAGTTGCCTCCCCCATGCACAATCCTTCAAATTCAGAGTCTACAGAGCAAGGTGAATTTTTTAAGATGTTTCATCGCCAACTATGCCAAGATCACAAAGGGCTTTATGTGCTTACTAAAGAAAGATGTTTCTTTTTATTGGGACAATGCCACTCAATGCTCTTTCAAAGCTTTGAAACATGCCCTCACAATTGCCCCTCTACTTCGGCCACCTAACTATAACAAAGATTTCTTATTATACGTAGCTACAGTAGAGTCAACCATCGGCATGGTCTTAGTTCAGGAAGATGACTTATTCTCAAAATATGTGATTTATTACCTGAGCTGAGGCCTCATAGGACCGGAACTCAATTATTCTCTTATCGAAAAACTTGCGTTGGCAGAAGTCCATGCTGTTCAACAGTTCCATCATTATGTTTTGTTTCACAAGACTACCACCATTGTTGTCGTGAATCCATTCCAGTACATGTTGACACGACAGGTGATAGGTGGAAATATCAGTAGATGGATAGTCGTCCTCCAGGAGTTTGACTTAGATTTCATTTCAGCAAAATCCAAAAAGTCACTGGTCTTCGCAGAACTTCTTTCGGAACTTCCAGTTGAGTCAGGTGATGTTGTGCTCAAAGAGTCACCTATCAGAGGAGATATGTTTTTTATCACATATTCGGATCCCTGGTACAGAGATATACTTATCTATATCCAGACTTTGAAGTGCCCCACCTCTTCTTCTCGTGACGAGCGTCGATGTATACGCCATCAGGATAAGAATTATCTCATACTCAATGATACGTTGTATCGAAGAGGTGTAGACTACATCCTACGCCGATGTCTCACTCACAAAGAAGCAGTTATCATGCTTAACAATTGCCATACCGGAGCATGTGGCGGTCATTTGTATGGGTTGGCAACCGCCCAAAATATTTTACAAGCAGGTTACTTATGGCCGACACTAATAAAAGATTGTATCGAATCGGTTAAGAAGTGCCACCCGTGCCAGATCTTCTCTCGAAAGATGAGGGCACATCCCACTCCCATGTTTCCTGTCATCACAGTTGGTCCCTTCACCAAGTGGGGGATTGATTACACTACATGCAACCCTCCTTCAACAAGGGGGCACCATTATATCATTGTAGTCATAGACTACTTCACAAAGTGGGTCGAAGCTATGCCAACGTTTAAAGATGACGGAGAGACTGTGGCTCTCTTTTTATTCAACCAGATAATAGCAAGGTTCAGCATCCTGAGGGAGATTGTCACTGACCATGGCAGTCACTTTTAGAACCAAATGATGATCAAGTTAACATCAAAGCCTGGGTTGCGGAAAGAACATTCGTCACCCTACTACCCCCAAGAAAATGGTCAGGTGGAAGCTGTAAATAAATCTCTTAAGACCATTCTGCAGCGAACGATCAACTCAGCCAAGTCAAATTGGCATTTGATGTTATACTCAGCATTATGGGCTTACTGAACGTCTGTTAACACTGCAATTGGTTTCTCACATTTTCAACTCGTTTACGGGCTATAAGCAGTCTTGCCTATCGAATGTCAAATCCCGTCCCTAAAGTTGGCAGTACAATTATTTCCAGATACTTCTCCACTTGAAGAACGGTTATTATACCTTGAGCGGCTCAATGAGCAGTGTTGTGATGCGGCCCTAGCCAATGAGGCTCAAAAACATAAATTCAAGTGTCATTATGATTGGTCTGTCTGTCCTCGGATTTTCTCTGAAGGATCCTGGTCTATGACCAAGATAAGGACCCCCCGGGGGCAGGAAAATTCAAACCCATGTGGTTCAGACCTTTCATCATAAAAGAGGTTCTAAAAAAGGGTGCTTATCATCTATTTTACTTTGAAGGGAATGCTTTGGCAGAGCCTAGAAATGGGCTCTACCTCAAGAAGTATTACTCATAGGCAAGTCACCATGGGTAACTTTTTGTAACATATGTATAGTCTGTGTACTATTACTTTCTAGTTCCTTTTAGTATTATGGACGTGTCGTTTTTTATGTTATCTTTCGTTACTGTGGTAGATGTCAAGTGAATCTTAGGTGTTCATTGGGTACGCAGACGGTGCTAGCCGGCACACTCGGAGGCTTGCCTCTGCAGCTTGGGCAATTTTTACACCTCGAGGCCAGTGATTATCTTCCAGAGGTATATGCTTAGGTGACACCACAAACAATGTCACCGAGTACAGTGCAGTTATTGAGTTTCTTCGTGACACCTTTTCATTTGGTATCTCTCATCTCCAGGTCTATTTAGATGCTCAGCTGGTTGTGTTGCAGTTAAATAGAGTCTACCAAGTTCATGATCCGACTTTACACCGACGATTCCTTAGGGTACGTCTCTTAGAACGAAGCTTTGATTATATTACATATTTTCATGTTCCTAGGAGATTAAACCAAATTACAGATACTCTAGCTAATCAAATTTTAGATTGGCATCTCGCACACATATGAAAGGACATACACATAAACATGTAAATACATTTTTAAAAGAAAATATGATCCATAAGACACAAAAATACATAAAAATCCATATATAATGTCATAATCATCGGAGTACATAGGTGGATGCAAGCGCCTCAAAAGTATGACCAGTAACGAGTCATGGGGCTTATGCCCTCCAAAAATATATACAAGTAGTACTCTCGACATGTGAAAAGTCTAACTAAGGTGAGGGCCTGTGGGCCCTATTGTACTTATCAACAATGTTTGTCAAATGCCAAAAC
This sequence comes from Picea mariana, assembly GCA_032191745.1. NCBI lineage: Eukaryota > Viridiplantae > Streptophyta > Pinopsida > Pinales > Pinaceae > Picea > Picea mariana. Next base: position 23,736 of record JASDQU010209034.1, read on the forward strand.
AATCAGACCCATGTCCGTGGTGCCCCCACTACATGAGGCTGCATATATGGTGGCAGATCCTCAATCTCTGCCATAGGGACTGTACGCGTGAGCGAGGTAAAGTTTTGCTCAACTCGTCTCAACACCCTCTCAGCCTCCCCAACTGGAAGCTCTCCTGATCCTGCTAGTCCCCCTGCGGTGGCAGGTGCGGCCCCTTGCCGAGGATGACGCATGTTCCTCGCATAGTCTACTGGTCGCACTGGTCCCACATATGCACACAACAAACAAATATCCATCAAATACTCTGGTATAAAAAAAATGATATATAAAAAAAAAAAACATAAAAATTACATATGTTTCAAAAAAAAAAAACAATGATGTAAACTTACCCATCTCTCCTTACTCATCACCAGGAGGTACTAGTATCTCAGGATCTCTTGAGAAATCAATCCCATCATAAGGGTAATCCTCTATGACTGGGATCTGTCGCGACAACCAAGCGAAGAAATCATCATCAAAGGACTCATTGGTCCTTCCACCACCCTGTTGTGGCAGTAACACTACCCATATACAAACTGCAAGAAGAGAGGCATGATGTCCTCGTACCACCACTCGAGCACTGAAGCTCAGAACTCTTTCAAAGAAGAAAGAGCATAGAATCATATAGAACCCGAATTTCCTCTGCATCCGCGACCAGCAATCTGTCAGCTGCCTCTTCATACAATCTAGCAGTGTAGTGCTCCAGTCAAATATTTTTTCATTTAAGCACTAGACTGCACAGTTCATCTGTGCATGGGACGCCTGATGTAGAGCCGCAGAACCAGTCATCTGCCCAATAAGAAACATAATCGCCTACAGCGATAAGTTAGTAATATTTCTTATGGGCACTTGTGAGCTCGATCAGTTTGTACCAACCTCGCAATAAAGTCCTATCAATTCCAATATGTTATGAGGCCCCAAAGGAAATGTCCGGAAGTTGACTGGTTCTCCTCTCCTGGAGAGGCCAGTCAAAAAATATATGTCCTCTGTCGTAGGCACCAGTGACTGCCCCTCTAACATAAAGGCCTTTGCATTAGGATGCCAATAATCAACCAAGGCATTCAGTAGCCTAGGTTGTGCCCGCATAAAAGGACATAAGAAGAACTTGAGCAACCCACATTGCATTAAGGCAACCACAGCATTGGGGTCTTCCCCGATCAACTCACTAACCTTCTCATGCTCTCTTTCCCTCCAGTGAACATACATCCTGCAAAACACCAAGTTCAGGAGGGTTAACCCTTGTTTTTTTAATTTTTTTCATTCAATAAGGGGGTCCACACGGGCTATAATGATGACAGTCGCATGTACACGCGTGTAGTTTTTACTCTGCACGAATGTACACATGGTATGTCATAAGACATCTTGCGTGGACCTAGGGCCGACCTTTTGAAGGTCGACGCCCCCCCAAAACTTGAAACCCAAAGCATAAATAAAGATTTAAATTGCAAGAGGAGAGAATTTGTACTTACTCGGTCCAAACAGATGGTCGTTTCATCCACTGTAGCTCCCGAAATCACCACCTTTATCAAAGGGGTTTTTTTACTCCAGAATCAATTTCCAAATCAACAATGGTGATAATGAGCTGTCAGCTTCTATTTATAGACTTTTTGGCCTCTTTTTGTCACTTTTTTGGCCCCCCTTATCATTTTCTTTAAACCAAAAACCATTTAGAGTGATTCAAGAGTTGCATTGGAAGGGTATGATCGAGTATCATGACATTTGTTTTGGATTTTTGGGTAACTTTTGATGGTCCATGGAAAAATCTCAGATGATCAACTTGAGCATGTAGGTTAGGTTTCCACCCTAACTTTTGTATCTTGTTGTCTTTATCCCTTTACCATAGGATCGATCCCATCAGATTGTGACACGGAACCATCATTGTTTCTTTAGAAGTGTCGTGAGTTGGTGGTAGACCTTACCGGAACATGGATGCCCTAGGTAGATCCTGGTTTCATTATGGTGTCCATGTTGTCTCTAATCACTGTAGGCTTGAGAGTCCTTGTTGTTTTTCTTGATTACAAGTTTGAGCCTCATTTGCATGATTCCTTAAATCACTCTTGACCTCACCCTCGGGACTCCCAAAAGACATAACGGGTCTTCTTTTAAGCCCTTTTCAGACCCTCTAAACATGAAAATATTGTCGAGCGATCTTGTGTCCTTTCACGCTTGTTAAACTAAAATTTGAAAGTCATGTTTGTCCGGCGGTAGTTTACCCCTTTTTCAGTTCGGATGGTCAACTGTACGAACAAAGGTATACTCTAAGGAACTTCATTTCTCTAGAAGAGTACTCTCGGGTATCGTTTTAACCCTTTTTCGGGCCTGAGGGACTAAATTTATGAAAACGAAACCCCCGCGGAATCCATAGTTAAGCTCTTTTCAGACTCCCTAAAATTGAAAAGATCATCGAATGACCTTATTCTTTCACACTTGTTAAAATAGTCTAGAAGAACATTCCCTACAGAGTCCATAGTTAAGCTTTTTTCAGACTCCTTAAAAATGAAAAAATGGCCGAGTGATCTTGTCTTTATCACACTCGTTAAATGGTTTTGACTAGACATTTTTTCGGTGCTAGTTTACCCATTTTTCGAACCGACTAGGCTACCCCGATGGAGTCTCCTTTTACGTTTTTTCAGACGCTCTAAATATGAAAAACCGCCAAGCTTACCTTCTCTGGGCTCATTAAACTCACATCAAACGACGTTACCATTGTGTGTTTTATTAATCGCATTTTCATACCCGCGTCTTTGGCCTAATGCCGGCTCCATGTTTCTCTCAACTAAACCATATAAAGCATACCTTATACGCAATCCCTGTAACACTTTGCCTCTGTGTCTTGACACCTTTGGCCCCTGGAGGATTTTTCCCGAGTGTCCTTACTTTGAACATCAGTCTTGTCCCTGCACCCTGAACTTGTATGTTTGTGACACTCGTTCCTCCTTTGTAACGTAACATTCTTTAATTCTTTTTCCAAAATTATTGAAAAAAGACATAAAAAAAAAAATCAAATATACCCCAAAAAGAGGAAGGGAAAAGTATTTTCTTTATTGGCAGCATAATGAGTTGCCCTTGGATAAATCACATATGTCTGTTTGTTCGTCAAAATCTGGGATTTAATACGACTTTAGGAAGTTGTTCTCGCTACATAGAGTTGTTTCCTCCTCCATTTGGTTATTCTTCCAAACATATGGAGAGTTTGTGTTGCCTCCTGCCTCGTAAACTTATGTTAATGCCATGTTGCCTGAGTCTTATCATTTGTCGTGTTGTTGTTCAAGGGAATTTTTTACCAAGCCTGAGTCTGCCCCTCTACAGTTTGTCTCTTGCCCTCATACCCGACCATCCTGAACGTCCAATCAAGTCTTTGTTCAAAATCAATGAAGCCTTCAATCTGATCATCAAGATTCTCTAGTCCATGATTGACGAGTCGTTGAAGACCTCTGGGTAGTGAAGTCGTACACTCATATTACACTCCTACACGTGTTTTGAAGATTTTGAAGTTGTTTCTCGAGCTTTAAAGACCTCATCTCCAGCCATCAGGCCTTAGCAGCTTCTAAGAAGATGGATACTCTACACATATATCTTTTTTATTTCGAGATGTAGCTCCATTGTGTATTGTTCACGGCTACACTTTATATAGTTATATGACATGGATATACAGTTTATTTGATTGGTATCCATGATGTTATTTTATCTCGAGCATGGGTATGCCCGCCTCGGTGAGACAATTGTTAATTTTGCAGATGGCACCTCCCGATTTCTGGTCCCTGGGCTCACTTGTTCGACACATTAGTGAAGATTGTTAATGTATTTCAGCCATTAGATGCTCTTCTCACCTCACACATTAGGGAGAATCTGTTATAACCCTAATTTGCACCATACATGTTTACATGGCATCAGGCCATCTGAGACTCCTTCTTTGCCAAAACACTGTTGAACAACTCTTCTTAAAAACACCTTTTATAAAGGCCCACAAGCCCTACTCCATTACTTCACACGTGTACATGCTATCTGACCCAAGACAACCCGTGTGTACATACAAAAGTACGAAAAAAGGAAAGTTGTTGACGGAACACACATCTTTGGGTGAGTTAACTAAACGTTGTGGCCATGCATGGCCGAGGGTTTGAACAAATATCTAGCTTCTTCTAGCCTATTAAAGAAGGGTTAGGGGTTTGTTGATGGGAGAAATTGATCATCCGTCAACTGGAAGAGTGAGTCTGGTCCGGGGTTGTCTAAATAATCCAAGTTGTTTGGTGTAACTCGTTCTGACGGGTTTAATGGCTCCGTTAGCCAATCTAAGAATCCTAAAATAAACGAATAAAAGAGAGAAATAACTAACTAATTACTAAACACACTATATATATGTACATATGTTCAAATGTAACTATAGTAGTTGTATTTAAGCAGAAGATATACAAGTCTCA
>JASDQU010209035.1:7797-25227 GCA_032191745.1 Picea mariana
AATGGTTAATATCGATTTTGGGTGGCGCAATTGGCAAGCAATATGTCGCAAGTTTCAATGTATGGAATTAATGATATGGTTTTTGGCTAGGTGGCATGTACTACGAAATTGAATGGGGAGGAAGATGTAAGCGATGTGCAGTAAATTCACGTCACTCCATACTTCTCCCATTGGGTCGTCACCCTAGCATGGTTATTGTTTCATTTGGTTTTGTTGGTGGTTAAGCTCCGAGATTCAAGACTGGAAGGAATTGCTCGACCAACTCGCCCTTTTTAAAGCCATTGGTTACATGTATGTTCATTTTTTCCCATCCATGAATTTCTCTCTGTGTATGAAATGAACGATGGCTCAGTAATGTGTTGGTTTGTGTTTTCCTAAGATTGGCCACTGTGTAAACGTGTGGGTCTTCTCTCTGGATTGACTGTGTGGTTATTCGTTTTGCAAATGAAAGAATTGGTTTGTTGAAGTTATGATTTCGTTGGTTGTTATGTGTGGTGAAAACTGTGATGGATCTCTATTGTTTTAAGTAGTTATGGACATTTTGTTGGAGGGTTTTGCTCTGTTTAGCCTTGTTGGCCGCTTCCTCACAGTTATGGTAACTCTGTTTGGTTGTATTCGGGTTGCTATGGGGTTGTTGTATATGTTTTCGAACTACCTTTTGGTCACTGTGTATCTTCCAGAGCCATGGTTGTGGGTTATTCACCTGGTCGTGGGATTATTTTGGTGGTATTGGAATCGACGAGGTTAGTTATGGGATGGCCATTATGCCAAGATATATGCTTTATGGTTGTTGGTGATACCTCAGGTCTGCATTTCCACTGGCATTGTTATAAATTGGTTCGGCCTTGAGAAATGTGTGAGGGCTATGCCTTTGTGTGTTCTTGGTATTTTTTACTGTCCAGTGAGAAATTGTTTCTCCTCTGCATCGTTTCCTACCTTACCCGGTGTTGAACTGTCACACTATTACACAAACTGAGAGTTATAAAAGTTTGTGGTTCCACTGTGCTTGTTTAGAAGGGTCTCTGCCTATTGTTGATATGTTCGACCTCCAATCTCTCTGTTCTTTGATGACCGAGAGAAATCTTGATCACTTCTTTCGTTCATTGTTATAGAGCCCGATTTTGATAACCCCAACTATTCACACTCTTGTCGGGTATCTTATTGATTGTCATAAATTGGTTGAGTGGTTATGACAATTTCTTTGAGTATTATATCGTCTCTGTTTGATTGAGTTGAAGGATGTGATTAGGGATGAGAATTGAGATACAGTCAATGGATTCTCTCTTTTCATTATGACAGTTGCTTTGATAACCTAGCTCATTTCTTTTTATTAAATTGGTCGATTGGGAGTAAATGGTAATGTATAGTCATAGGGTTGCCTCTTTTCGTTATGCATTGGTCATTGTGTTCCTACAGTATGGTGTCAATTGTTAGTTGGTGGATGGTGTGTGTTTTATTAGTCCCGATCGGGATCATTGCAAGTTGGGGAAAATGATGACCGTGACTTCGTTGTTTATTGTGTATGGATTATGGAGACATCGTGCATTGTTTTTTTAATTGCACCATCAAAAATGAAGCTCATGTTTTGTATTTTGGTTTCATTGCAATTTTTATTAGTCAATATTATCAAAAGAGTGAAATCGGACAAGTTTTAGAAAGTCTGTTCAACTTGGGAAAGACCTGTGTCTATGTTTGATTTGGGCAATTGTGAATTATGGGCAGTGGTTGATATTTTATAGAAATATATGTTGGATAGAGATGAAGCAATGTGATTGTCTGTTCCTTTTGATTTTGTTTAAATGAAAAGAAAAGGAATGAAAGAATACAAGTATTCTCTTAACACGAATGTTGAAAGGCATAGTGATTATGAGTATGATTATAGACTGTGTTAATTTAGAAGGTTTGAAAAATTGAATCCGGGATAGTGAAAATTTTTGACACACATAAATTGTTAATTGGTATTGATATCCTTGCATTGAATACAAAGTTGTTTTATGGATTACTTAATTGGTTTTACTAACAATATTTGTTCTTTTCCCTACCATTATTTCACTTTTTGCACATTACAAGTCCCCTCGCCTTACCATATTCACTATCCACTCCTTGTTCTTAAAATGTAATTATAGCTAAGATAAATTATGTATTATGACAATTAAAGGATCGCGCAGGGATGAATTACAATGATACATTTTTTGGTTTATGATACAATTGATTGTTTGATAATTTGTTGAGCAGTAATCATGATCTATTCCCCCTCATTTTAACATTTTTCACTAAATACAATCTTTCACATATCCCAGAACCCTTATTCACCCCCTACTCATTGACAAGTATTAAACGATTTGTATGGATTGGATTGCATGAGTCTGATATGTTGCTGAGCCAAACTTTGTTTCATATTTAAAAGAGATGTCATGTATGGTTGTTGAAAAAAATATTTGCTAATCAACAATGCATACATGAATGAGCTTTTTCAGTAGAGGTATCCATGGTCGGGGTAACAGAGGAAGAGGAAATTGGAACAGGGGCCCTAGAAGGCCAAGGTTCTCTATACACTTTGATGTAGACAAGCAAGAGTTGGGCCAGCTATTTCATGATGGATTTTTTAACTGGATTGGGCAAGAAGTGGTCCAACCTAGGCCAGAAAGGCCTCCCTTCCAAGCCCCACATGTCCCTGGTATCCTATTGCCCCCTCATGTCTCACTGCAACCTGAAGTCCCTGAAAAAGATGAATGGCAAGATATTGTCCACCCGACAGTCTCCCAACATCGTGGTTGGTCTAAATTATCTCTACCTGCTCCTCCACTTGTCAATCAAATTGTCCAAGTTGCCCCTGTCTACTCACCAGTACAGTCTTCCCATGCAAGCAAAAGATTAAAAACCGAGGCCCACCATTCCCCTAACAAAGGAAAAGTCATTGTTTCCCCCTCCTCACCCTCAAATGACTCTTCCAAATCCGTGTCCTCCCACATGCATTTGAGAGATGATTTATTTCACGTGATCAGTGAGATTAGGCCTAAAGGCTCCACACAACCTAAGGAAAATTCAGAGAGATCAAAGGGTGACAACAACAACAACAAGGGAAATATTGCCTACGAAAGTGGAAAATATGGGTTTGAAGTGTTTTTATTTATTGATTGTTGAGAACAATTGAATTTTGAAATTTTGGACATCACACTATTTTTTGGGATATAAGGATAATATATTTTTGGAATAATTTCAATTATCATTGATATAAATTGTCAAATTACGAGAGGATGACGAGAGTCACAAGGAGGTGTGTTTTGATTGATTAACTAGTTGTGTTATGTTTGTTAAAAAACTAAAGGGAGTCACAAGGGGTCCCACCTACTAGTTATTATTTATTTAAATCCCTTATTATGATTTTATTACTTTTCCCCCTTAACTAAAAAAGTTGGTTGAGTTTTAATTAACTTAACTAAAAAAGTGGTTCAACTACTTCAACTACTTCTAATTGCTTAAAGGCAAAAGGAAAAGGAGGAACAAGGGGATATAGAAGGAGAAGCATACTAAGGTATGCTCTTTGAGTTTTGTTGAAATATTCAGTTTTCATTCATTCTTTAATTCATTGAAATCCTAATTCTCTTTTATGATAGCAGGGTCTTATTGTAGACAACAAGATTAAGGGTTGAATTATATCATTCAAACACTTGTTTTTCAGAGGTGTTGACCTATCTTTGATAGTCTGTATAGACTTGTTTGTTTGTGAATTGAATTTCATGACTGAAAAAGGCTATTATGCAGAGTCGAGTGGGCAACAATATGTGGCAAGTTGATCCAGCTTTTAAATTTTAGTTTTTTACCTTCTGTCAGAAGCCCTTTTGTATGGTTTTCATCGGGGACATCTAAGTTTGACTTTGGTCCAAATCTCCTCAGGGAATTTTGTAAAGAGAACGATTCTTTCGATGAATTGGAATGGAATAAGCGATTGTTTTATGTCTCATCTGTTTTGATTATTGACTTGGTGTTTTTACCTCTATATCTATATTTATTTCAACATCTGTTATATTAAGAAAATTACATAAATAATGAATTTTCTAATAAAATTTCATTTATAAAAAGATCATCCTAAGCCCTTGTAATCAATACTTGTGAATTAGGAAACAAATTTTGATGGCTATAAACATAGGGTGATATTCTCGTCTATCTTTCTTTAGCCAAGTACGATCTGAAAATGCTTGAGTAAGATCCTTTCATATCTTTTCCTCAACATTTATTTGGCGACCATACTGGGGAGATCTTCAATATCTCTTTGGTTGATTTTTATGCTTGATTATCATCGAATACATATATTTTCTCTTATATTGATTCTTTGATTATTTTATTTCTTAATGATTGTACCTGTTGCAAGGTAGCCTAATATTGAGTCGAGTCTTCACGATCAGACCAACATTGCTTTGGATTTGTTTAACACCATTTTAGACACTGCTAATACTCGGGCTGAGCTTAATCATTCATGGGAAAAAATTGAACGAGACATTAATGCCCAAGAATGTTCGGAAGATAGACATAGGTAGCCTAGAAATCAACAATAACCTTCTTGTCCTTTAGTTTTGACCTTATTTTCATGTCCTTAGACCCTCGTGTTTCTAGGATGTTGGGTATGTGTTATATTCTTTGCATGAGTAGTAGTGTTTGAGTGTTGTGCCGAGTGCACATGGGGGTGAATGCCCCCCGCGCGGGGGTTCAGGGGCAGCGCCCCCGATAAAAAAAATTCTACCTCAAAAAATGTGTCACATATTTAGGTGGTTTTCGACACATGGTTTCTTTGCCGATGGTTTTCTATTTTCGGTTAAGGAATTAGGGTTGTTGACTAATCCAGGTCATTAGGTTAGGGTTTTGGATGTTGTTGGCTCCTATTTGTATATTGTATTGTAAACAATGTAATAGAATGAATGAATATAGAATATGTTGGTTTTCCCGGTTTGGGTTTCCAGGGGAAAAATCTCTGTGTAATGTTTGTATTTGCCATTGTATCTTTTATGTTCTTTTGCTGAAAATTTGTTTGCAGTAAATATTGTACAAGGTTAAAATCTACATAGGAGAAGAAGAGGCTTATCACCTTAAATTAATCCTATTGCTGAAATAGGAAGAAGGAACGTTTTTTTATCAACCCAACAAAGTGCTCTAAGGAGAACCTTGTCAGATTCATTCAGTTCGTCTTTCTCTCCCTTACCTATCATCCACAAGATGGAATCTAGTGGTAGCTCTGGTGGCACTGGAAGTTCTTCCTCCTCTTAGTATTCAACTTGTTCAGTGATTAGTAGCTTATATAGTCACCATGTCCCTGTCCAATCTACCACAAACCCCACCAACTTCATTAAAAAATATGGGCTTTTTCAATTTGAAGAAGACACTACAACCACACTGTGGCATGTTTCCTCTCCTCTTAACCTAGCACCTGCCACTCGTCCACTTCCTAAATTCAAAGAGCATATTCCTAGGTTTTCAGGGAATAACACTGTCACTACAAATGAACACCTGGTAGAATTTTCTAATTCCTGTCACAACATAGGAGCCAATGACAATGATAATTGCATGCGCTTATTTGTCAATTCCTTGGAAGGAAAGGATGCAGCTGATTTCTTTGACCTTCCCTCGAAGATTCTATCTACTTGGGAGGAATTAGTCTATTCGTTCAAATCCACCCATGGGAAATCTAAAAGCCCAGCTGAGCAGTTACAAGAGTACAATAACATCACCTATAAGGATGGTGAGACCATCAAGTCCTTCAACTTGTGTTTCACTAAGTTATACAATCAAATCCATGAACTCATTCGACCTCAGAACCAAGCCACTTTCATGCATTATTATAATGCATTACCTTCCCCCTATCGTCATAGGCTTGAGGAAAAATCCATTGATAACCTCGGTTATGCTCTGCATACGTGTTTAGAGTATGAAGAACAGCTCGAAAGAACAGGTCTTCCTCAGGGAGAATCAGTTAAACAGACAGACATGTTCACCCTCTTACAAATTATACAAGACATGAATAATCGTATGATAGCGTATGAGCGAAATGGAAATGTCTCCCCTATCACCCCTAGAGCTTCATCCTCTTATGCACCCCCCTTTAATACCCAAATGAAAATAATTTTCAGCCTAAATATATCATGCCTCAGAGTTGGTGTAAGTTTTGCGAGGAACACCACGAAGAAACCACATGTGAGGTGAAGAAGAGTGCCAGAGATAAGATTTTTGGTAAAATACTGGAAACTACCATCGTTGTCCTAGATTTTGCAAAGCCAGAAGATGTCATGATCATCAATACTAGGAACAAATCCTACACTCCCAAAGGCAAATATGATCCTCCCCTCAGTTGTTCTAGCCCGAGCTCATCCTCACCAACTGTTACTATTCAGGTTCCTAAGGTTCCTGACAGTAAAGGAATTACTTCCCCTCTCCCCTCTTCCAAATAAAATATCCTAATTCAGTTGGCCAACATCAAAGCAGATGCAACCCTTCTAGACATGGTTTTTGTCCCTGAACAACATAGGCATCTAAAATAATTCATGGAAGGAAACGCTTATGTTGTAGCCAACCTCCTTGAAGAGGTAAATGACCATGATTCATATGTAAATAAAGTAGGTGTACATAACTTTAGTTGCCCTATAAAAATTCCCCCTTTTTATATTTCTGTAAAAATTATGGATAAGATCGCTCATTGTTGCCTCATTGACGGTGGTTCGGGCCCAAGTGTAGTGTTAAAGATTATTATGGAAGATCCAGGCTTGTCTTGTACAAATAAAAATGCCAGAAGCATGCTCTCTTATAATAGTCTACAACAAGCGACCATAGGTGAGATTAAGGATGTGAACTTAGTTTTTTGCGCACACCTTGAAATAAGGACAACCCTTAGTATTCAGGTAATCAATATGTCAGTAAGCAATTACTCAATCATCTTAGGAAGAGATTGGAAAGCTTTGACGGGTGGATACCTCTCACTCGAAGGGACACACTTATCCGTTCCTTGGAATGGTAAAACCTTCATAGTCCTTAGAGAGGGAAGGATTTCACCTTACATAGAGAGTGCCCCACAACCTAATGTGAATTATGTCGAAGAGGACCTAGGGGTGTATTCCATCTTTTCCAAGGAGGATAACATTCTCTTGGAACAAATCGACTTAGACAATGGTATGTGGCACATGCACTTTGATGGTTCATTCTCTAATGAAGGTAACATAGCTGGAATTATCTTGTACTCTCCTATAGAAAAATTCATAACTTTTCTTATAGGTTGGAGTTTGCTTGCACAAACAATGTCACTAAATTCGAAGCTTTATTATTAGGCATTGAAAATGCCTATAATCTAGGTTGTGGTCACCTTACATTTTTTGGAGATTTTGAGCTTGTTGTGAACCTTGTACGTAAGATATACTCTCCTAGCAACAAGTTTATGAAACGATACACCCAAACTATTTGGGCACTTATCTTGAACCTATTATCTTTAAAAATTACTCATGTTAAGATGGAATTGAACTCAATGGTTGATCAATTAGTTTTTTTTGCAGCCTCTCCTAATTGACAACTTCTTCCACAAAGACCTGATTGTACTTTTCAATCTCTATATCATCCACATATCTCTGAAAATATAGAATCATGGCAGGTCTTCCCTAGCGATGAGATAATATGTTATTTCATTCAAAATGAACCTTATAAGCCCAAGGAAATTATATCCATGGAAGATAACAAGATTCCTAAGGGCTTGACTCCTCTAGAGAATTCATTTTCATCGAGTGATGTAGGAAGTAAAGAGAAACATAAAGAAGAGGAGTCGAAAAGGAAGGTGGGTGAAACCATATCCTTGAACATTGGGATGCCTGAGTCTCCAAAGAATGTTAAAATAGGTGCCCAATGTTCTGATGAAGAGAAAATGAAGTTTGCCAAGTTGCTTGGCGAATTTCAAGATGTTTTTGCTTGGTCTTATGAGGATTTTCGTGGTTTTGATCTCGCTCTTATACAACATGCCATTCCCATCAAAGAAGGCATAAAACCAGTTAGGAAAAATAAAATACCTATCAACCCTCCACTCGAAGCAACTATTCGAAAGGAGTTGGAAAATCTCTTGAAACCCGAAATCATCTTTCTGGTTAAATATTCTAAATGGGTTTCCAATTTGGTTCCCGTTCGGAAAGCAACTGGTCAGATTAGATTATGCGTTGATTTTTGTGCATTAAATAGGGCTAGTATAAAAGTTCACTTTCCTCTCCCTAATATGGAAATGATTTTGTAGCAAGTTGCGGGATCATAGATGATGTCCTTACTTGACGGTTTTTCCGGTTACAATCAAATCAAGGTAAAAAGGAAAGAAAAATATAAAACCACATTTATTACTCATTGGGGTACCTTTTCTTATGAGCGTATGCCTTTTGGATTATCTAATGCAGGTGCCACTTTTCAAAGAGCTATGTAAATAGATTTCAACGATTTGATCGGTAAGATCATTCAGATCTACCTTGATGACTTAACTGTGTATTCTAAAGACCGATCAGATCATTTTGGTCATCTGAAAAGAGTTCTCATGCGATGTAGGAAATTTGGAATCTCTCTGAATCCTTCTAAGTCCATTTTCGATGTTACCAAGGGAAAGCTCCTTGGACACATTGTCTTTGATTCAGGAATAAGCATTGATCCTAAAAGGATCGCTGTTATCCTTAATCTGCCTGCTCCCACTTCCAAGAAGGAGGTTCAATATTTTATGGGTGTTATTAATTTCGTCCATAGGTTTGTTCCCGATTTTGCTTTGATGGTCAAACCAATTCATATTTTTCTTAAGAAATATCGTTCTTTTTCTTGGACAGATGATGTCGAAAATGATTTTGTAGGGATCAAGAAAGCAATCAGCTCCGCATCGGTTTTGGCGAAGACGAATTTTGAGAAGGAATTCACGATATATACTAATTCCACTGAGGAAGCAGTTTCTGCTATCCTCATGCAAAGTGATGACCAAGGTAACGAAAAACCAGTGGCTTACATGAGTCAAAGTTTGTCTGATGATGAATTTAAATATTCTTTTATTGAGAAACATTATTTCTCTCTTGTTAAAGTTGTTGAAAAGTTTCGCCACTTCATCTTAGGTAAGAATACGTTAGTAAAAGTCCCTTTACCTGCTGTCAAGTTTTTTCTCTCACAGACTTATCTTTCAGGGAATCTTGCACATTGGATTGCCAAGATCTAGGAGCATGATTTAAATATCATGACTTCTACCACTATCACTGGACGTGACTTAGCCCTTCACTTAGCTCAACATGCTGAAAATAGTGAAGAAATTGATGAACAAGATAGTTACCTATCAACATTATTCTACATTGATAATCAGATCCTTCTTGTGTCTAAACATCCTTGGTATAAGAGTTTAGTTTACTACTTACAAAACCAAATATGTCCAGACAATTTAGACACTCATCAAAGGAGAAGACTTTGCCTTGAATCCACAAGACATGTCATTATAGGAGACTTCTTGTTTTGAAGATCTGTTGATGGTGTGTTGCTTCCCTTTGTAAACAATGAGGATGCATAGAAACTGTTGCAAGAAACTCATGGTTCTTCAAACTATGTCATTCATGTAGGAGGCCATTTTTATGCTAAAAGCACTGGTTTCAAGATGATTAGAAGAGGATACTATTGGCCTTCCATCTTTCGTGACTCTTATGTTTTTTCTAGATCTTGTGACAAGTGCTAAAAATTTTCTGGGAAAGAACACCTTTCAACCATGCCGTTGCAACCTGTCCTCCCGGACTTTCCTTTTTCAAAGTGGGGATTGGATTTTATTGGTCTTATTAATCCCCCATATTCAGTAGGAAAAATCTTTATTTTGACAGCCATGGACTATTTTACGAAATGGGCTGAAGTTGTCCCACTTAAGCACTCGACGGATGATTAGGTGATTTCTTTCCTGGAAAATAACATATTTTCCAGATTTGGTCTTCCATTGGAAATTATTACAGACAATGGTCCCGCTTTTATTTTTGCTAAGCTGACCCAATTTTTAGCTAAGTTGGGGGTTAAACATTTCACCTCATCATCTCATTATCCCCAAGGAAATGGGCAGGCCGAGTCTAGCAACAAGAATTTGGTGAGAATCGTCAAAAGGCTCATTGAAGATAAACCTCGTCAATGGCACACTCTCCTCGCTTACGCCCTTTGGGCAGATCAAACTACCACCAAGGTAAGCACTGGTTGCACTCCTTTCCAGCTTGTTTATGGTCAAGAAGCCATCCTACCTACTGAGTTGGAACTTTATTCCTTAAGGTTAATGCTACATATCGAAGAATTAAATTCTTCTGATGTTTCACAAAGGATAAATGCACTCCTAGATTTAGAGGAGAAAAGGATGTTTGCCTTGGATAATATAAAAAGGAGACAACAAACTGTTAAGAATTATTTCAACAAGAGTGTCAAAACTATCAAATTTAAAGTCAATGAAAAGGTACTATTGTGGGATTCAACTTATGTTGATAGGGGAAGACACTCAAAATTTCAAAAATTATGGCTGGGTCCTTTCAAGATCGCTTTTGTCCTGGGTACAAACTCTTGCATTCTGAAAGATTTACAAGAGCAATTGTTTCCCTACAACACTAACGGTTCTCACTTAAAACACTACGTGTAACCAACTTGAAAAGTTTTAACGATGTTTGGATTTTCTGTATATTAGTAGTTTAGTTATGTTTTCATTTTCATCACTGCTTTTCATTTCTTCTCTTACAAAGTTTAAATTCTGCTTTTCATTTCTTCTCTTACAATAGTTTAAATTATGCTTTTCATTTTTGCTCTTACAGTAGTTTAAATTATGCTTTCCTTTTAATAGTTTTCCTTTTGCTTTTGCAATCCTGTCATTTTATTTATGTTGTTTTAAATTTTGCAGTCCCATTTCTGTCATGACTTTTATTGCTTTTCATATTTTTAGTTTAATTTTGGTCAAGAATAAGACATTGGATCAGTTCTACCACAATGACACTATTGCAAGGTATTGTTAGTCAATAACAATCAAGCTTACATAGTTGTTACGATGTTCCCCCTGAAAGCATAATTGAATTTGTTATCTGCTTTCACTGTTGTCTTATGAAGAAATTGGTTACTTCTTGCTTCTACTTTCCATTTCTTCATCCATTGAGAGTTAAAAGAGCAAGTCCATAAATATTTTTTCTCCTTGAAGTCAAGAACAAATTCTGGTTGAATGATTATGCATACAGGGAAGAACCCCCTCATACTTAACATTTTTCATGAGTTATTCCCAAATTCCTGGTCATTTTCCGATTAAATATGCTCACTTCCCCCTGTTGCATAATCATTATGGTTATATATTATTGGTCTATTGTTCTTTTTTGTCTACGCAACCATATATTATGAGTTCTTAATATGTTGGAAACAAATTTCCCTATGGAGTCGTTGGTTTGTTGACGATAAAAATCGCAACGAGGAATTTCACCCACAAAGTATTGCTAAAGCCTATTATTTAAACTATGCTAATAAGATATAATACTAGTAGGTGGGATCCCCTTGTCTGGAGGCTCGAATATAGTCATATCACACTTTTCATGATGTTGTTTCGATACTTTTTACAAGGTCTTATATGCAGTCTTGGTTTTGTTTTTGACATAATGGCAGGTGGATAATGCATTTTATGTGATGTTCCCTTATTCCAAGCTCTAATTCTATGTTATGAGTGGCATATACTACAGTTGTTACTTTTGATTATATCACCATGATTATTACCTGGATACCCCTACACAAGACACATGTTAGTAACAACATAAAACAAAGGAAAAGGAAAGCGGCTTATAACAAAAAAAATCCAAAAGAAAGGGACTATACTATGCTATGTTAAGAGGTTATGTGAAAATGAAATGAAAAGAAGTTAGTATTAATCCTAACTAGCAATGGTTAGTGGCTATGCGAATTGTGTTTGAGTTATATTGGGCGCATTTTGATATATGGTATGGCATGGTTTTTGGCAATGGTTAATATGGATTTTGGGTGGCACAATTGGCAAGCAATATGTCGCAAGTTTCAATGTATGGAATTAATAGCATGGTTAATGTTATGGTTTTTGGATGGTTGTCGTGTACTACTAAATTGAATGGGGAGGAAGATGGATGCGACCTACAGTAAATGCACATCACTCCATACTTCTCCCATCGGGCCGTCACCCTAGCATGGTTATTGTTTCATTTGGTTTTGTTGGTGGTTAAGCTCTGAGATTCAAGCCTGGAAGGAATTTCTCGACCAACTCGCCCTTTTTAAAGCCATTGGTTACAGGTATGGTTCTTTTCGCCCATTCATGAATTTCGCTCTGTGTATGAAATGAACGATGGCTCAGTAATGTGTCGGTTTTTGTTTTCCTGAGATTGACAACTGTGTAAATGCGTGGGTCTTCTCTCTGGAATGACTGTGTGGTTATTCATTTTGCAAATGAAAGAATTAGTTTGTTGAAGTTATGATTTCGTTGGTTGTTCTGTGTGGTGAAAACTGTGATTGCTCTTTGTTGTTTTAAGTAGTTATGGGCATTTTGTTGGAGGGTTTTTCTCTGTTTAGCCTTGTTGGTTGCTTCATTATATTTATGGTAACTATGTTTGGTTGTATTCAGGTTGCTATGGGGTTGTTGTATATGTTTTCGAACTACCTTTTGGTCACTGTGTATCTTCTAGAGCCATGGTTGTGGGTTATTCACCTGGTCGTGGGATTATTTTGGTGGTATTGGCATCGATGAGGTTAGTTATGGGATGGACATTATGCCAAGATATATGCTTTATGGTTGTTGGTGATACCTCAGGTCTGCGTTTCCACTGGCATTGTTATAAATTGGTTCGGCCTTGAGAAAGGAGTGAGGGTTATGCCTCTGTGTGTTCTTGGTATTTTTTATTGTCCAGTGAGCAATTGTTGCTCCTCTACATCATTGCCTATCCTACCCAGTGTTGAACTATCAAACTATTACACAAACTGAGAGTTATAAAAGTATGTGGTTCCACCGTGCTTGTTTTGAAGGGTATCTGCCTATTGTTAATATGTTCGATCTCCAGTCTCTCTGTGCTTTCATGACCGATCGAACTCTTGATTACTTCTTGTGTTCATTGTTACATAGCCCGATTTTGATAACCCCAACTATTCACACTCTTGTCGGGTATCTTGTTTACTGTCATAAATTGCTTGAGTGGTTATGACAGTTGCTTTGAGTATTTTCTCGTCTCTTTTTGATTGAGTTGAAGATTGTGATTGGGGATGAGAATTGAGATACAGTCAAGGGATTCTCTCTTTTCGTTATGACAGTTGCTTCGATAACCTAGCTCATTTTTTTTATTAAATTGGTCGATTGTGAGTAAATGGTAATGTATAGTCAGAGGGTTGCCTCTTTTCGTTATGGATTGGTCGTTGTGTTCCTACAACGTGGTGTCAATTTTTAATTGGTGGATGTTGTGTGTTTTATTAGTCCTGATCGGGATCATTGCAAGTTGGGGAAAATGATGATTGTGACTTCGTTGTTTACTATGTATGGATTATGGAGACATCGTGCATTATTTTATTTAATTGCACCATCAAAAATGAAGCTCGGGTTTTGTATTTTGGTTTCATTGCAGGTTTAATTAGTCAATATTATCAAAAGAGTGAAATAGGGCAAGTTTTAAAAAGTCTGTTCAACTTGGGAAAGATCTGTGTCTATGTTTGATTTGGGCAATTGTGAATTATGAGCAATGGTTGATATTTTATAGAAGTATATGTTGGACATAGATGAAGCAATGTGACTGTGTGTTCCTTTTGATTTTGTTTAAATGAAAAGAAAAGAAATGAAAGAATACAAGTATTCTCTTAACACGAATGTTGAAAGGCATAGTGATTATGAGTATGATTATAGATTGTGTTAATTGAGAAGGTTTGAAAAATTGAATGTGGGACAGTGAATAGTTTTGACACACATAAATTGTTAATTGGTATTGATATCCTTGCATTGAATACAAAGTTGTTTTATGGATTACTTAATTGGTTTTAGAACAATATTTGTTCTTTTCCCTACCATTATTTCACTTTTCGCACATTACAAGTCCCCTCACATTCCCATATTCACTATCCACTCCCTGTTCTTAAAATTTAATTATAGTTAAGATAAATTATGTATTATGACAATTAAAGGATCGCACAAGGATGAATTATAGTCATACATTTTTTTGTTTACGATACAGTTGATTCTTTGATAATTTGTTGAGCAGTAATCATGATCTATTCCCCCTCATTTTAACATTTTTCGCTAAATGCAATCCCTCACATATCCCATAACCCTTATTCACCCCCTGCTCATTGACAAGTATGAAACGATTTGTATGGATTGGATTGCATGAGTCTGATATGATGTTGAGCCAAACTTTGTTTCATATTTAAAAGAGATGTCATGTATGGTTGTTGAAGAAACTATTTGCTAATCAATAATGCATACATGAATGAGATTTTTCAGTAGAGGTATCCATGGTCGAGGTAAAAAAGGAAGACGAAATTGGAACATGGGTCCTAGAAGCCCAAGGTTCCCTATACACTTTGATGCATACTCGCAAGAGTTGGGCCAACTATTTCAAGCTGGATTTTTGAATTGGATTGGGCAAGGAGTGATCCAATCTAGGCCAGAAAGGCCTCCCTTCCAAGCCCCACATGTCCCTGGTATCCCAGTAACCCCTCATGTCTCATTGAAACCTGAATTCCCTAAAAACGACAGATGTCAAGAGATTTTCCACCCAGCAGTCTCCCAACATCGTGGCTAGACTAACTTGTCTCTACCTGCTCCTCCACCTATCAATCAAATTGTCCAAGCTTCCCCTGTCCACTCACTAGTATTTTCTTCCCATGCAAGCAAAAGGTTAAAAACTGAGGCCCACCATGCCCCTGACAAAGGAAAAGTCGTTGATGCCCCCTCCTCACCCTCAAAGACTCTGTCAAATCCGTGTCCTCCCGCATGCATTTGAGATATGATTTCTCTCATGTGATCAGTGAGATTAGGCCTAAAGGCTCCACACAGCCTAAGGAAAATTTAGAGAGATCAAAGGGTGGAAACAACAACAAGGGAAAGATTGCCTCCCAGAGTGGAAAATATGGGTTTGAAGTGTTTTTATTTATTTATTGTTGAGAACAATTGACTTCTGAAATTTTGGACAACACATTATTTTTGGGGATATATGGATAATATATTTTTGGAATAATCTCAATTATCATTGATATAAATTGTCAAATTATGAGAGGATGATGGGAGTCACAAGGAGGGATGTTTTGATTGATTAACTAGTTGTGTTATGTCTGTTAAAAAACTAAAGGGAGTCAGAAGGGGTGCCACCTACTAGTTATTATTTTTTAAAACCCTTATTATGATTTTATTACTTTTCCCCCTTAACTAAAAAAGTTGGTTGAATTTTAGTTAACTTAACTAAAGAAGTGGTTCAACTGCTTCAACTAATTCTAATTGCTTAAAGGAAAAAGGAAAAAGAGGAACAAGGGGATATAGAAGGAGAAGCATACTAAGGTCTGCTCTTTGAGTTTTGTTGAGATAATTCAATTTTCATTCATTCTTTAATTCATTGAAAGCTTAATTCTCTTTTATGATAGCAAGGTCCTATTGTAGACAACAAGATTTAGAGTTGAATTACATCATTCAAACACTTGTTTTTCAGAGGTGTTTATCTATCTTTGATAGTCTGTGTAGACTTGTTTGTTTGTGAATTAAATTTCATGACTGACAAAGGCTATTGTGCAGATTCGAGTGGGCAACAATCTGTGAAAAGCTGATCCAACTTTTAAAGTTCAGTTTTTTACCTTCTGTCAGAAGTCCTTTTGTATGGTTTTCATCGGGGACATATAAATTTGACTTTGGTCCAAATCTCCTTAGGGAATTTTGTAAAGAGAACGATTATTTTGATGAATTGGAATGGAATAAACGATTGCTTTATGGCTCATCTGTTTTTATTATTGACTTGGTGTTTTTACTTCTGTCTCTATATTTATTTCAACGTTTGTTATATTCAGAAAATTACATAAATAATGAATTTTCTAGCAAACTTTCATTTATAAAAAGATCAGCCTAAGAACTTGTAATCAATACTTGTGAATTAGGAAAAAACAATTGATGGCTATAAACATAGGGTGATATTCCTTATAAACATAGGGTGATATTTCTGTCTATATTTCTTTAGCCAAGTAAGATCTGAAAATGCTTGAGTAAGATCCTTTCATATTTTTTCCTCAACAAACCTGTCTCCTACTCATACAATGGATTGCTCCTCCAAACAATTTAAATGCATAATGCTTGTATATCTCCTGCGATTAAGATCTCCAACCTAATCAACATCAATGAACCCCTGAATATCTATCACTCTATATTATCCAAGTCTCCCTTGGTAGCAGATTACATAATCTATAGTCCCACGCAGGTATCTGAAAACATGTTTTATAGTTGTCTAGTGCTCCTTCCCTCGCTTTAACATATATCTACTCAAAACTCCCACTACATGGACAATGTATGGTCTAGTACAGACCATTGTATACATAAAATTTCTAAAACCAATAGCATAGGGTACATGTGACATGTCTTCTTCCTCTTCCTATGTCTTGGGACACTAATCTGTAAATAGATTTACACCTACAGGAATAGGGACCTTGACTGGTTTAATTTCTTGTATATTAAACCTTTGCAATATTTTCTCAACATATTTTCTCTGATTCAAACAGAGTTTCTTGTTTGCACGATCTCTTTTAATCACCATTCCAATAATGAAGTTAGCAGCACCAATATATTTCATGTCAAATTTGGAGGATAGCTATGATTTCGCCTCCTTGATAAAATCCATGTTGTTTCCTACCAACAACATGTCATCGGCATACAACACTACATAAATGAAGTGATTACCAGCCTGCTTGGAATATACACAGTGATCAACCCTACTTCTCATGAATCCCAGTCCAATGATGATTGTGTCAAACTTTTGGTACCACATCCTAGGTGATTGCTTCAGACCATATAGTGACTTCTTTAGCTTACATACCACCTCTTTATTTCCCTTCATTGCAAAACCTTTTGGTTTTTTCATCTATATTTCTTCTTCAAGATCATCATGTAGGAATGCTGTCTTCACATCCATCTTCTCTCCCTCAATATCAAAAGAAGCAACAACAGAAAAAAATAATCTAATAGAAGTTAATTTAGCAATAAGAGAAAATATTTCACCAAAATCAATTCTCTCTACCTGGGAATATCCCTATGCTACTAAGTGGGCTTTGTACTTGATCTCCACTTTAAATTATGCATTCAACTTCTTCTTAAACAACCATTTTCTACCAATAGATTTTCTTTTAGCTGCCAACTCAACCAGATCCCAAGCCTCATTCTTATCCAAGGAATCCTTCTATTCAACCATGGCCTTCTTCCATAGTTTACTATCC
>JASDQU010209036.1:0-28096 GCA_032191745.1 Picea mariana
CAATGTTTAAAAAACTAAATTTCCCCTTGGAGATTGATCCTAGGGAAATAACTTTTTTGAGCCTTATTTCTATGACATTGGAGATGATTTTGTAAACTAGTTCTAAAATATTCAAAGGCATTGGATGCATATTTTTGGGTATTAAATCCAAACAAGTTAAGTTCAAGGCTCCCAATATCTTCTCTAAATTACTATATTCTTCAACAAATACTAATACATAATCTTCCAAAATTTCATATAACCCTAAATAAATCTCAATTGGCTAGCCATCTGGTCCTAGGCTCTTGTCCTTTTGGAAAGAGTTCACTAAATTTTTCATTTTCCCCTTTTTCACTTTGGCCTTAAGGTGTAAGTTTTAATCTTCATTAGTGAACCTTGGAAAGTAAGATGAGAGACTTACAATTTCCACTATGCTAATCCTTATTGATTCCTTAATTTTTATTTGAAAAATACATACCGCTACTGTTGCTATCACTTGAAACTTTGAAACCCTCTCACCGTTTTCATTTTTCACATCCTATATGGTGTTAGAGATCTACCTTGCCTTGGTATAACTATGAGAAAATTTAGTATTTTCATCTCCTTGTACCAACCCCATTTCTTGGCTCTTTTATCTACACTTTGATTCCTCCCACTCCAAAAATTGTTTCTTTGTAGCTTCTAAATCTTTGAGAATCAACTTCTCTTCCTTGGAAAAAATACTGGTTGAATTCCTACTATAACCACTTGATATCTCCTCTTCAAAAATGAACAATTGAATATTAGATTCTCTGTATTTCCTCTTACCTCATTCTATTATTATATCTTTCACTCTTTTGAGGTATCCATTAAATTTAAACATAGCTCTATCTTCCTTATTATCATCATATTTTTTACTATTCACTACCTCAATGAATTCATGATCCTTAAGCAAATATTATTTAAAATTGAATGGCCATGGGGGAATTTTCATCTAATTTTTCCATTTGCAAAACAATACTAGCATGATTTGAACTCCCCCTTCTCCAACCCAAGACTTGGTTCTTTCAATATCCTCCAACATACTTTATGCCATTAGAAATATATCCAATCACTTAGCAATACCATCACCCTCTACTTCGTTATTCCAAGTTGGAACTAATTTCAGAGGCTCCATGTCACAAAGCTTACAATCCTCTAAATTGTTTACAAGAAACTCCACTAGAGGGTCCATTCTATCTCTATCTCCCCAAAACTCCCCATTTTCTGAGAATTAGATTCATGTCCCCATTTAGAACTACATTGTTTCTTTTGACCTATACTACTGGAAAAAAAAAACATCCATAATACTCTTTCTAATGCTAAAATGGACCATACACATTAATACAAGAGAATGATATGCATACCTCACCTAAATAAATATTCAAGTAAATGGATAAAGGAAAAATAGGCAAGTTTCATAACTATAAATATTTATTCCACCCTATATCTAGGCCCCCAAATTTCCTTTTTGGATTTATAGTCATAAAAATCTAGCTTGGGAATGGCGCTAATTAAATACCTTTTGTGTTCTCTCTATCTAACATAGTCTCCTACAATTATTAAATACCCTTTTTTTTATAAACATCATTTCCTCCTCCCTGGGGATCAAACCTTGGGTGCTTACCCCTTGAGGGAATTAGACTTTTATCCCTTAAAATATTATGAAGTACTCTTATTGTAATTTTAGATATTTATTCCTCAACAAAATAAATGGACTACCTTTGTGTTCTTTTATTGTAGGTTCAAATTCCTTAATTAGGATTGGAGAGTTAGGTTTGGCTCTATCCTCCACCTCTTGGTCCTACCCTTTCTCATATATGACCTCTTCATCCTGGATGTTTTTCTTAAGACACATCCTTCACAAATGACTGTATACGTGTTAAATACTACATTTAAAAGGAATGTTAGCATAATATATATACTACCTATGATACCAACCCTATATTTTAGTATAAATACCTTTGAGAAGACCATCCCCAAGGTTCATCTCTACATAGATATTGGCTATCATGGTGCAGTCCAAGTTCCCCATTCTTTCATCAATATCCAAAAAAGTCTGTAATTTACTCCCTATTAGAGTCAGGGATCATTTAGACCAGATTTATGAGGGTATAGAATGAAGCTTGATACACAGAGGCTAAATATTATCTCTTTCATTCATAGGGTAAAAAATAAGAATCCATTTGTTATGAGGAAAATCTCTCTATGGCATGGGGTAAACCACAATAGATGGAATGACACCCAAAAATAAACTCTAATCCCAAATATTCTATATAAATGAAATGTTAACAAGACAAGGCTAAAAGCCTACCTCATCTAGATGTTTGATGAAGACCACCGTTGAGCATGCAACTCAAATATTTATACCTACAACTTGTCCTCAATAACCAAGATACACAAGGATATGGTGACAATATATAATGTTGGAAGCATAATCCAGTATATTAAAGGTCAAGGATCATGGATCTCGTGACATGGCATGGAAACTTGACATAATTTTTAATTTTTAGCACCAAACCTGATGTATGTGGGATAAAGTGGAGCAACCTATGTATACGCTTGTTGTTTAACTGATAGGGCGCATATATATGGAAAAATATGCTTTTTGGCTCTAGAAGGTATGAAATGGGACTTCAAGTCTGCATAGGGAAATGGAAAGGCCATCCAAGCAAGTTGCATGGGGTGAGGAAAAATTGTTGTAACATATTCTCGCTAATGTTGAGGTCAGAGGAGTATCTGCGACGGCTAAAATACATTATAATTCCCAGAAGTGGAGTAATAGAGACTTAGCTGGAAGTGCTAGTTAATCATGAGAATATTACAATCCATAATGACTTTGTACACATGGCTTCCAATCTGAATTACACTACAGATCCATGTGGAAATATACCAAATAGTTGTTCATGGCCATGAATAGGAAATACAAAGAAGACATATTCCATAGGCTGTCATAGTCATGAACAAGGAATAGTGGAATCCAATCTAGAAATCAATTTGAAGATATCTGTATACAATGGAGTACAATATGATCTCCTATGATCACTGAAATCATATAGGTATTAGTCCAATGAAAGACAAAAACAAATTAGGAAAGTTGCTACTGTAAGCTGGAGGTCTTCTACAATATTCACCGAAGGTGAAAGTCTACATCATGTGAATAGAGGAGTTGAGGTTGAACAAAATTATATTTCATTTGATTATCGATCATTAAGGTATACCATTAACAAACACGAGACAACCTACCTATAATGAAAGAAGGTATCAAGGCACCAATTACATTCTACAAGTGTGAATAAGGGTGTTGAGGTCGAACACTTGAAGAATCCATCGATCAAGAGACATTGATGTATTCCCAGTTGTCGATGGTAGGAGAAACTTCTACTGATGAATGCAAGACTCTAGGTACTCATAGGAATCTAGGTCTCATTTCCAGAATAAATGAGTTGAAGTTGATGGAAAGAGACCTATTGGAAGGAGTGAATTATGGAATCTCTCATCAGTTAGAATGAGGTACAAAGCAATATCTTGATGATTAGGAGGATCTTGGACAAATAGGATGTTCACGAACTAATGACCCTCTATGTCTCTCGCATGCACCAGATGCAAGTAGTGCATGAAAGAGACCCTATGAATAACAACCAATAAGAAAATCTGTCGACAAAGGTGAGGAAACCACCAAAAAGGATAATGGCATCCAAGACATTGCACTAATCCCAATGTGTGAATATATTTCTTTTCGTTGAACACAAGGGAAACCCCCCAGTCAACGACCAATGAGGAGATGTCAACTACTGGTTTCAAGGTTACTTACCCATAATATAAGTAGGACCAGGGTGCATGATAGGACTACAACTTCATGTGACTTTGAGATACATTGAGGGTATGACCGACATGAAAAGTCAAGAATTCTGAGAAATGGATGACATAGGATTATGGAAATCCTTTGAACAAGAGCACGAGACATATGGATTACTCAGGAAACATAGACTTGATGATAAAACTTCATGATGTAGGAGGAATCAACGAATTCTCCACAGGGAATGGAATAATAACCAGTTAGAGCAGTAAAATGTAAGTAACGAGCTTTGGATGACAGTGGACTCAAAATTTTGTGCTCTGTTCAAAGGCGACATGACTGCTACCGATATGATATAATATCCTTTTCCCACCCTTAATTTTTTTGATTTTTAATAGGAAAATAAATGCTATGATACATGAGAGGAAACGAGTGTCGCAAGTAAGCAACTAGCTCCAAACAATGGAACATACCTATGTTCAATGTAAGTATGTGCATGTGGGGCATGGACACTCGGGAGGATGTTTCCTCTTAGGGTATAGGGTGTCAAGATGCAAAGGATATAAAAAAGGCTCTATTTGGCCAGTAATGCAAATTGTTGCAGTAAGAGGCTTATAATGAGAAAGAGGGAACTTGAAATAGGCTCAATACTGCAAGCATGATGATGGAATGCAATTACAAATTAACTCCAAAGAATTTCCTTTTTCATAGATTTAGTCCCCTAGGCTCGAAAAAGTATAAAATAATACCCAACAGAACTCTTCTAGCCAATGTTGACTAGAGTATTCCTTTTTCGCAAGTAGTCTACTTGGTTTGAAAAAGTGTTAAACTTACACAAAATAGACGTTCGTTCAAAGCCATTTAACGAGTGTGAAAAATAAATTTCACTGGGAAATATTTTCATTTTTTATAGAGTCAGAAAAGAGATTAACTAAGACTTGGGGGGAGTCTCATAGGTAAAGGTCATAGTTCTTGTGAGTAAGAATATGGGGTTTGAACGCAAAGTCATGTTGAAACTACAAGGAACTCTATGGAATAAATTCTGCATGGGCACCAATTAACACAAAGGTTCTAACTAGGGCACCCATGTTTTGTAAGCCTCTACCACTTAATAACGACACTTCTAGTAGTAGTAGGAAGGTTTTGTGCCGCTAATAAGTGGGTTCGTACCTAGGGTCTATGGATCACGGTCATAGGATGATGCAAGAGTTAAAAATGGAGTGACAACCTATCCTATATGCCGGTGAAAGAATATACCTATTGAAAGCATGATCAAGTGATATGATGATGGAAACTGAAAAAAATGTTGGACAAAACAACCAAAAACCAATTCTTTCCATTGCACTATTAGTCCACAAGGTAAAAAATTAGCACAAACTATATGAAGAAGGTAAAACAATTTCTACTAATAGTAAAAATAGACCATTTTACTATACCATTTGAGTTTTTTCACCCACATAGTGCATTTTAGGCCATTTTCCCCGCGATATTCAAGTGTTGATTGTGGGAGATATAATCAATGGAATCAACAACCATCTGGGCCAAGTAAGTGCCCATCCCATCTACTTCAATTTTAATGGTTTGAATTTCAATTTTAGGCCCCATTTTTTGTGTATTAGAGGGAACAATATGTAAAGTAGGGAGTACATGGGTGATAGTTCATCGGGTCACGTATACGCTACCATATACACGGGAAAATCAAATCCTTCCTGCGTATATGCAACTATTACCATGTTATCCCATGTACAAGTCTGTGAACACTTTTTTGAAAGGATTTAACCTAAACAATGACTTTTCTTTTGCAGGATGCTGATTAAATCGAGG
Organism: Picea mariana; assembly: GCA_032191745.1. Taxonomy (NCBI): domain Eukaryota; kingdom Viridiplantae; phylum Streptophyta; class Pinopsida; order Pinales; family Pinaceae; genus Picea; species Picea mariana. Next base: position 5,621 of record JASDQU010209036.1, read on the forward strand.
GAGATGGAGCATGGAGATATAGATGCAAAAATGCGAAGGGATGCAGGGGCCCAACAAGATTTAAAAGGATGTGGCCTTTACAAGTTTTTGTCTCTCAAAGGGATGAGGGCTCATGTGAGGTTACTCTAGTTTCTAGTAAACTACTGGGATCCAAAGATAGAGGCCTTCAACCTCGATGGGAAAACATTGAGGATTGAAGTGGAAGACATATATTTTATCACATGATTGCCTCACCAAGGTGAGGTAGTGAATCTCAAGGCCCAAGGGGTTGGGGGTGGTATGACTATGGAGGATTACATTGCCACCCAGTGTGTTGTAGACATAGATAATGTAGGGATCCAATTCCCAATCAGGGTGATCGAGAACCTCATCTTAAAGATCATCGTGCTTGTACTTACACATATTTCAGGGTCGGGCTCATTGCACTAGGCATCAAGGAAACTCACGTTTTATGTGGTGGAGTGTTTACGACCCACTATTTATGACTGGTGTACCTCACTATTGGCTAACATGAGGAGCCAACTAATGGATTGCAAACAAGGGAAAAAGAGAAATTTCAGATTTGCATTCATTCTTTGTAGTTTTTTCTTTGAGCTAGTTCTAGGCTTGATTCCTAGAGTAGAGATTACTCCACATAGACAACGTGATCCATCCATGCCATGATCAACCAATGTGATGAGGCGGCTAGGAGGTGGTAAGGTTCCAACCCCCTATAATGATGAGTTCTTTTTCTGGTGGCGTCTATAGGTCATAAGCATTGGCGACTACTCTTATGACATGATCGACTACAGAGGGGATCCATATATGCCTTTTCCACCAGGTTCCACCTACGATGATATTGGTAATAAATTTTTTTATATATTTCATTTTTTTGTGTTTTAACAAGAATAAAAAAAAATTTTTTTTTTATGGTATCGGGTATTAACAATTTCTTTGTCACTTAGATGTAGGTCCGAGACGACTAGAGGGATTCACACGACAGAGGTGGAGGAGCCAGGGAGATGATCATGTGGGAGGATATGCATAGAGAGTGTTGTAGAATGTGTAGGCAAACCTGTCTCAATTGACCACATGATTCCTATGGTTCAAGTGGAGGATATTCCAGAGGCTATGCAGTGATAGGTGGTGGGTGTACCCCGTGCATGGGTACGACTCTTTAGGTGTCTCGCAAATGACGTAGTGTGCTATAATGATGGACATCTAGTGCCACAGGCGTAGATGCCATGGTCATATTATATACCAACCATGTATGTATTTTGAGGGTGTGAGCCCCATTTTGTACTATGACACCATATTTTTTGAAAATATGAAATACAAATTTTTTTGGTCTTCGGCTTTACCTATATATGTTACAATGTGTACATGCATGAATGTGTTTTCCTTGCTTAGTTATGTGACAAATTCGAATATAAAATATAATTATCATATGCATCAGATACATGATTAGAACTTCTAGGTATGTGATTATAAGTAAGAAAGTCAAAGTATCGTTCCAAAAGTTGTACCCGTAGAAATCGTCAGAGTAGAGTAGGGTCTCACACACGATAATTATTGTTTAAATGACATACGACTAACTAGGAGTCCAGGAGAACCTCTAAAAAATGAACACCATGTGAAATGGCATCAAGTAATAGTTCTATAACAATGCTATACTCAGTCATATTGTTCGTTCGATGGTTCCATACAAACGCCACCTAAAGACACCAGTTGGTCCTCGGGTGAGTAAATGACCCAAGAAGTAGAATCCATGTTCCACGTATGACGACTGACAGCGTTTACGAATCCTAGGTAAACTGAATATTCCATTGACATCTTCCAACCAAGGGAAAATTTGATAAGCAAGTGGATGACACAAAGGAAAATATGTATATACACTAAGATAAACTAATATACAAAAGGTCACACCCCAAGATTTGATGGATTAAGCATAATACCTTTTAAGGTGGAGCTCATTTCTGGGCTCATCCAACATATTCCCTTCATAATATTCCAATTAATAGGCTCCTTTCTCTAAGACACATCACATGATATAAGGACCGTGCCACATGGGGTTGAAATTTCCTGCCCCTAATGGTTCTTTGGCTTGGTCATACAAGAGAACCAAGTCACCCTCAGCATACATTTTGAGGACAAATAGATCTATCATACTGAACCTTAACATGTCATTTATTCACTTTGATAATTGTCAAGGCATCTCAATGTGTCTCATTGAGACGCTCTAGGTGCAGAACGAGTTCTTCAATATCGGATGTGTCAGGAAAGAGATCAATTTCCAACTTGAGGGAAGGGATTTCAAATTCAATCGAAAGAACCGAATCCATGCCATGTACTAACTAAAAAGGATAAAAATTGGTGGAAGTATTTACCGAGGTTCGATATTCCCAAAGTGTAGGGTAAAGCATCAGATTCTAGTCATACTTACTCTGGTTGACAATGTTTTCCAAGATGTTCTTGAGAGATTTATTCAATGCCTCTACTTGTCCATTTTCCTGGGATAATAAAAGGAATAATGACCATGCCTAAACCCCAGTTTTGATGATAACTCTTTCATTATTTCATTCTAAAAGTGACTTCCATGATAAGTGACAATCTCTTTTGGGATTCCGAACCAGGATATAATTTGGTTGAATACGAAGAATACTATAGTCTTACCATCATATTTAATGGTAGGCATGGCCTCTGTCCATTTAGTGAAGTAATCCATGACCACAATGATATGTTGATGCCCCCAGCTGAAGCTAGGTTACAATACATAAAAAATACCCCCCAATTGGTGAAGGGACAAACAATGATGATTGGGTGACGAGGGGCTGGGTGTGAGCACATTTTTCAAGTGAACACCTGGAAAGGGTTACACTTCTTGACTACCTCAACACAATATTTAAAAATTGACAGCCAAAAATAATTGGCTCGCAAATTTTTTGGGCTATCACAAGCCCCGATAAATGACCACCACAAGCCCCATTGGGATAGTCATTGAGAACATACTCATATTCCTTGTGAGTCAAGCAACGACATAAAATATTATCTACTCCTTGATGATACAAAGTGTCACTAATGATAAGGTAGTTTTTATCCTGATGACATATACGTCATTGATCGTCTCTCGAAAGATGTTGGAATAACTTCAAGGTTTGAAGGTAAATTAGAATGTCTCCATACCAAGGGTCCGAAGATGAGATAAGGAAGATATGTTCATCTAGGAATGAACCATCATGAAAAATGTCTTCATCTAGTTGAGGTAATTCCGATATCAACTTGACAAAAACTAACAATTTCTTAGACTTTGCCGAAGCAAAATCGAGATCAAATTATTGCAAAATAACAATCCTCTTATTGTATTTCCCTTCTATGATATGCTTGGTGAGGAAATATTGAAATGGATTGATATCTGCAACTATGGTAGTTTTGAAAAGTAATATATAATGCTATAATATTTGAACTGCATGTACGACGACGAAGGCTATTTTCTTTACGTGAGAGTATTTAATTTTAGGACCGACTAGGTTTCGAATGAGATAGTAGACAATGTTCTCATGGAGCTCATTGTCTTCCTAAACCAGAACCATACAAACCATCCCTTTGGACGTGATGACATAAAGAAAATAGTCTCTACTATAGTCTGGAGGCTTCAATAGAGGTGTCGATACCAAATATTTCTTAAGAGCATCAAAGAATTCCTTGGTTCTCTCATCCCATATAAATGGGGTATCATTCTTCAAAAGATGCATGAAACGATTAGTTAAACTGACATAGTTCACTATGAACCGATGCAAAAAATTAGCCTTCCCTTGTAAACCTTGAAGTTGTCAAATGTTGCATGGGGGAGGAAATCAATGTATTTCCTCAACCTTAATAGGATCTACCATAATCCCATGCTCAGATACTAAGAATCCTAAATATGACCAAACCTAATGCAGAAGATGCACTAGTGAGAGTTCAATCGAATGTGATAGTAAAAACATCTCTCAAATACTAATCGAAGGTGAGTGGAGTAATACACTCTCTTACGAGAGTGAGTAGTGAGATCATCGAGGTAAGCTTCAAAAATATGCTTGAGATCGTGAAAATAAATGGTCATGGCATGTTGGAAGGTTGCTCCAGTGTTTTTAAGGTCGAAAGGAATTTTATGGTATGCAAAAGTACCCCAAGGACAAATAAACATCGTCTTATGTTGATTCTTGGGTTTGATTTGAATTTGATTATACCCTAAAAATCCATCCATAAAAGAGATGATTTCACTTCCTGCACACTCATCAAGAATTTGGTCAATGAAAGGAGTAGGGAAGTTATCTTTAGGACAAGTTTTTTTTAGGTTTCAAAAATACATACATACGCGGATGGTTCCTTTTTTTTGTTCACGGGAACAGGGTTGGATACCCATTTAGTGAACATAACTAGGTAGATGAAACCAACATTAAGTAGATTCTCTACCTCTTCCTTAATAGCAGGAGCCTTCCTAGGATTAACAACTCTAATATGTTGTCGAACAGGTCTAGCATCCAGATAATTCTTGATCTCATGTTCGATAATGCTTAGGTCGATCCCTAACATCTCTTCATATGACCAAGTGAATACATCACAAAATTATTTGAAGAGATCGATGTAGATCTAAATTTCTCGAGGTGAACAATCTGCATCGATATATATGTTCTCAATTTTACTAGGAACTCCAGAGATGTCAATTGTGATGGTAGGAGAAATATTCACCATGTTTCCTTCAACATATATACCACATGTATCTAGTGGAACCACAACGTGACCGACCATCTCACTCAAGGTAGATCTAAAGTCATCATGTTCGATCCTAACAAGCTCTGGGAGGAAATAGGAACGATGATGCATATCGTTCCAAGGCCTGTCGAGACCATACATGGCCTCTAAGATGGCTTCATCTGAGGGTAAATTATCGTTGAGGAAATCATGAGAACAAGAAGGTTGGATAACCCATACGATCTCTACAACATGATCCTCCTTGTTTGTCTATGAAGAGAAAGGATTCGGGTCAACAGTAGCACTAAGAACAAACTGATACACAATTTCTGCTACTGACAGTGGCATTGCCATCCCAATGTGCGACTGACTTTCGTATGAAATAGTTGGGGAAAGTAGGGTCGAAGGGTCATTGAAATATGAAGAACAAAAAGGAATGGAACTCATTGACAATGAAGACTCACTAGAAATGGCATGAATGTGATGAATTGGTGCCACAAAATCAAAGCTACCCATGAGAGAGGAATACATTCTGAAACCAACATCCTCACCTTCCTGCTAAGAATTGTCGATTGCAGGGACCGAAGGTCCAACTGATGCATTAGGAATAGCATGTGCAAAGGAAAATTTATCAATCATCACTATTTTCCCTTCATGAGGAAAACATAAAGTGTGGAAAATGGACGACATGACTGCTGTCATGGCATAAGTCCAATTACGCCCTAGTAGTAAATTATAGTAGAGAGGCACATCAACCACATCGACATCAAACTCCACTATCTTTCCACCTAACTGGACCATAAAAGTGGGAAGAATTCCATGGGGTCAGAACGAATGCCCATCAAAAGCGATAAAAATAGCCAGAGATTGGGATAGAGTCAGAGAGCCAATGTATTTCAAATTACAGGGTAGGGACATCACGCATGTCACAACACCTTCATCAATTACAATGTGCTTGATGGTATTTTTTCATGTACTCCACATGGATTTGAAAGGCCATGTGGTAAGTTAAGCGACGCCTAACATCCATGACGTCAAACTTAATAACCTTCAAGCCACATGGGTTTAGATCTCCTAAAGAAGATAACAAGTTGCTCCTCTGTGAAGGACATGTATGGAGCACCTCCAAATATGACATCACTCAAGGGGTTTGACCCATATCTTTGAAAATCGAATAGTTCTGGGAAGCCATGGCATTAGGATTGTGGGTAGATAATTTTAGTACTCCTTTCAGAATAGAAGGAAAAGGTTTTGGATTTTCGATCTGCAAGGGATTTTCCAAAGGAGGAGGAGACTCTAGACCTACAACAGTTTGTGAAGAACTGTAATCATGAGATCGAGTGGTGACATCAATCTGAGACTTGACCATATTGACACATATATGGCCACCTTCATGTGCCGAGGTGTTTTAACTCCCACTCGACACATTTTCGGTGTTGGAGGCCCCCGAGGCCATGTTTTGATTATGTGGAAACAGATTTGTCAGCACAGTGAGTGGTTTTGATAAGAGCCTCGAGGATTCCTCTATGTTTGGGTATAGGTGGGTAATGTGATCATCTTTACAAAGTTTACAAGGAAACTTCACCTTCCGTTTTTCTTTCTTGCCCTCACTAGCATTATTAGTCGATCTATCATTGTTAGTTTCATCCTTGGATTTGTTATTATTTTTCCCTCCCTTATGATTATTACCTCATCCTTTCCTTCTATTCCCTCCTTGTTGATGGTTACCATTTGGGTTGGGCGACGACTATACATAATGCACATCTGCCGATTGAGTGGGAGTAGAGGACGAAGTCGAAGCTTGTCCTTCTACAGACTGGCTTAGAGATAAATATTTCAACTGGTTCATCACAAAATATGTAGACTTAGCATTTGGAGAGCCTATGATTCCATCGGCATGAGGCTGAGGATTTTTTCTAGGTTCATAGTTTGACCGTGGTGCGTCAGGAAAAATTTCATCCAACATCCTAGATTGAGAATATTTGTGGTCCAATAGTTGGGATTTGAAAATAGCTTCTTCCTCAGATGTTACTCCAGATGTAGAGACATCCTTCGAAATATAAGGCAATAAGGACTTAAAAATCCATTGCAACAGAAACTATGGATGAATGTAGGCTTTGATCAACCTCTTCCATCTACACCACTAACGGATATGGTACAAGATATGAGTGGCTTTATCTTGGCAGAGGGCTGAAAAAAGTTATATGTCGGCATCGTAACAAACGACAACTGGAATTGGTTGATAAAGACCAAAACGATATGATTAAATTTTTTGTATGTCCCCCTCAATATCTCAATGTACCACTTCACCGTGAGCCCCATGAAGGTGCATTGAAATAGCCTCAAACAAATAGAATCATCATGAAGGGAATTAGATGAGAACCAAAGATGAAAATTAGTAACATGATCACCCAAATCCTTGCTAGTCTTGCCTTCGAATTTTGGAATGTTTGAAGGAATCTTGGTGGGGATGGGGGACCATGACAGATCATGACACATAGGTTCATTATTTAATGTTTAAAAATATAGCAGATTAAGCATGGCCAGAAAAGGGAGTCGGGGTTGCGACGTCTAAGCCGATGCTCTCAAGAAAGATTGGGACTGGGGGATTGTAGGCCACCTAGGGTTTTGGTATATTCCATGGTCGTTCCTGGTAGGATAATATCCTCCTCCAAAATGATTCATAAAAGGTTGTATGGGCACCATTCCCTCCTGGTAGGATAATATCTTGACTCCCTCTAGATGGAACTATAGAGGACAGAGGGGGATTATCCATAATAAATGTGTTTTTCATAATCATCATGGAGGAAGAGGGGATAAAGGACATAATATAGGAAGTGAGTTTTCCATTTGGTTGAGTACTCCATCCATGAGCATTGAGACTAGGATTAGGCTCGAAAGAAAAAGGAGGCCAACCTCCAATTGTAGGATTCATTTGGGGAATATGGCCTTCGCAAAATGAGAGAGGAGCATATAGAGGAGCCATGCCCCCAGGTCCAAAACTATAAATGTGTTGAACCTGCACATAATCGATCTAGCTAGAAAATACCAAACACATTTGCAGAGAAAAATTGAGAAAAAAAGAAGCAAGAGAGAAAGAATGGAAGAATTTTCATTAACCGTAATGAATAATGAATAATTTACACATGATATACTCTGTATAACTCAAACAATGTGCACAGGAGGAGAAGGAAATGTACATAGTTGTGGTCTAGAGTGATCTGGACACACACCAATAGTTACTAGAGAAAACTGCCACCTAGTATAGACTCTAAGGAAGTTACGAGAGTGAACTGCCACCTAGTTGAGTTAACTAGTCTACCATTCTTCAGTTAATTGACTGAAACATAGTGAAGTGAGGAGAAGATCAGGGAATCATGGGTAATGCGCTAGTCTTGTGATGATATCAAGGATAATGTGCATTAACTGGTGATGATCCCAATGTTGCATGGTGACAAAACCAATGCAGCATCTAGACTCAACTCAACTAGTAAAACTAAAGAGAATATTCTCCCTAAACTATAGGAGCCTCGAAAATGACTAATAAACAAGGAAAAACCTTAGGAAAAAGAAATCCTAGGTGTGTGTGAAGTAACTCCAACACCCCCATGAACATAACTATGGTGAAAATAAAGAATCGGCCCCAACAACGAGGCCATGTTAGGTACCCAACTACAAAAGATACATTGAAATAAAGTGAGGAAAAAGGGAAAAAATCATGGGAAAACCCCCCCTCAAGGTACAATGTATGTAAAAATAAGAATTGACAAGTGCTAGGCAATTGTGTCCTTCACTCCAAGATGACTTCATAGAGAATGAAAATTCTGCTCAGTGAAGGTCTTGGTGAAGATGTCTTTCACCTGTTCAACTGAAGGAAAAAAGTATAGGTCGATGATCCCCTCATGTACTAAGTCCCAGATGTAGAGCATGTGGATCTCAATGTGCTTCGTATGTTGCCTCTTAACTGGATCTCTGTAGAATTTCAGATTTCTTTGGTTGTTGCACCATATGACAATCAATTGATGAAACTGAATGCCCAACTCAGTGAGAAAATGTTGTAGCCACATAGTTTGAATGGTTATGTTAACTACCCATATGTACTCTGCCTTGGCTAAAGAAATATCAATAACATCCTGCTTCTTTCTCGACCAACAGATAGGCCCATAACCAATACTGAGTGAGTAACCAGATGTGGAATTGCGATCAGTGATATCACCAACCCAGTCAGAATCAGTGAACCCGATGAGATCAAATGTAGAGTCTACTACATAATGAATTCCTAAGGTGATAGTGCCTTGTATGGATCAAAGGATACACTTTGCAACCTTCCAATGTAGCTCATGCGGCTCCTGCATGAACCTGGAAACTGCACCAACTACATAGGTGAGGTTTGGTCTAGAGTGTATGAGATACAAAAATCTCCCCACTAGTTGTTTGTACAATGTGGTGTAAACCAGTGGAGTGTCCCCAACATCCTCAAGTTTGACTCCTGATAGGAAAGGAGTCGGAGAAGACTTGTAGTATGTAATGTAAAATATCTCAAGGAGATATCATGCATACTTAGCCTAAGACAGTTTGATTACTAATGCATCTTGACTGATATTGAGTCCAAGGAAGAAGTGTAGTGGTCCCATGTCCGTCTTCAAGAACCTGTCATGTAGAATCCTCTTGAATGCAACAATCGCTGAAGTCGAGCAACCGATGATCAACAAATCATCAATGTACATAACTAAGAGTAGAATTGAATCAACCATCCTGAGCATGTAGACATTCAAGTATGATTTACAATGTACAAATTTCTGTAACAGTAGGTAGGATTCCAATAGTAGGTAGGATTCCATCTTGGCATACCATGCCATCAGAGCCTGCTTGAGGCCATAAAGAGATTTCTTCAGTCGATAGATCAAAGAGGAATCGTGCATAAATCCTTGAGGATGTTCCATATATATCTTCTCAAAGCAATCACCATGAAGAAATGCATTCTTAACGTCCATCTAATGAACTTACCATCCCTTTTCTTCCGTAATGGAAAGTGCCAAATGTATGGAATCCATCTTCGCTACTAGAGTGAAGGTCTCATCATAGTCAATTCCATACACCTGCTGAAAGCCTTTAGAAACAAACCTAGATTTGTATCTGCCAATATGTCCATCTGCTACGCTCTTGGTCCTGTAGACCCATCTGCATTTGACAAGTTTCCTTCCAGAAGTAAGGGGAACTATATCCCAAGTCTGGTTCTCAAGGAGGGAGTTGTACTTCTCCTGCATGGTGGATTCCCAAAAGGGATTTCCAGTAGCCTCACCATAAGACTATGGATATGAAGATTGAACCAAGAAAATATGCCTGGAGGGAAATGGTTGAGTAGTAGTGAGTGCAATAGGAGGCTCCTCAAAATCAGATCAAGTCCTCCTAGTATCAAATGGATCACCAACAAGATCCCCTACATCATGGAGAGTAGTCTAGGCCCACTTGGGCCTCTGCTCTGGCTCTGCATCTGCATCTGGATGCACTAACTTTGCATCTGACTATACTGAATATGTATCTGGATCATCTGAATCCTCTAAATCAAAACTCTCATTTTAAGAAGAGACGACATGTGCATGCTCATCATCTCAGACAGGTGGAAGAATGAAGGTGTCTGCATGCGACTGCTAAGGTACATATGATACAATTTCCTAGAATTGGACACTTCGCTCAATGATTAGTGGGTCCGAGGAAACATCAATATGTATGTATCCCTTCACATCATTGGGGTATCCAAAAGAAATGCACTCGGTTCTTTGCGAATCAAGTGCCTTCCTCTTTTTAGAGGGAATCTGGGCCCATGCACGTGAACCAAAAATATGAAAGTAGGTCACTTCCGGCTTGAGGCCACTCCAAGCCTCGTAGCGGGTATTATCCTTGAAATATCTATGGGGAGATATGTTTTGGATGTAGGTTTCACAATTAAGTGCTTCGACCCATAATCTATGTGGAAGTGACTTTTCATGTAGCATGCAAGATGCCATCTCTTTTAGAGATCTGTTTTTCCACTCAACAACTCTATTTTGCTGTGGAGTATAGGGAATTGTGTGTTGCAACTGAATCCCTACCTCATGAAAAATATTCTGGATCTCATGATTGACATACTCTCCCTTGTTATCAGTTTGAAGGACTTTGATTTTCTTTCCTGACTGTGTCTCAACCAAGGCTTTGAAATCTTTGAGGTGTTGAAATACCTCAGATTTTTTCCTGAGAAAGTAAATCCATGTGAAACATGAGAAATCGTCAACAAAAATGAGAGAATACCTCGATTTTCTGATTGATGGATGCGGAAAAGGGCCCATGAGGTCACTATGGATCATATCTAAATGAGAGGAAGCTATCTGAGTCTTTCCTTTGTCAAATTTCTCTTGAGGGTGTTTTCCAAGAACACATCCCTCACATATTCTTGTGGAGAAATGAATTTCTGGTAGACCACCAACCAATATTTGCTTGCTAAGCTGTTGCATATATCTGAAATTCAAATGCCTGAACCTTTCATGCCATATCCTATTTCTTTCATCAGCATGGGTAAGCAGTAAAGCACAATCTGGTTCAATAAATTCATAAAATGTATACAATCTAGATTGATGATTTACCTCACTGGTAGAAACCATGGAATAGGTTTGCATGTCATAGATTTCCAATGCATTAGGTGTGAATATAAATTTATTTCCGGTGCCAGAATTTGTCATCTAATATACAGAGAGAATATTGACAGAGAGTTCGGGAACATGCAACACATTCTCGAAGCTTCTGTTGGTGAGTTCAATCCTTCATCCACTAGTGAGCTTGACTAGAGAGTTGTCCCCCATCAGAATAGGAGGACCTTTGCACACATCCAATGAAAAGTAGACTTATTTTGTGGAGGCCATGTGATGTGATGCTCCTGAATCCATGATCCAAGCATTGAGAGAGGATTTGATTGAAATCAAGGCATCGCTAGAATTTCCTTTCTCGGGATTCTGATCTTTTGGATTATTCTTCTTGGCACCCTCGGGGATGTGATCTCAAGGTTGTTTTTCTGAAGTATTTGAGTCATTAGATCTATTTTTTTTCCAGGCATGGGGATTCTGGATGGAATACTTTGTTGCAGTATGTGCATTTCTCCCCTTTTCTTCCCTTTCCACCTTTGGATCCAGAGGCATCGATGAAGGGTTTTGAGTACCTTTCCTTCTTCAGATTTGCATGAGATTTCCTTTTGTATTTATCTTTAGATTTATGATATTTATGGCTTCCATCTTTCGCATTAAGTGCATGTGCCGTTGGGAATTTTATTTTTCTCATGTTGATGAGCGTGGTTTGCTCTTGTGTTAGGGATTCGATAAATTCCTCAAGAGAAAGCATCTTCTAGGTGGATCTAGAGGCGAATTTGACTAAATGGAATGTGGATATGAACATGGAGAATTTAGGACCAAATTTGGAGAGAATGGTGAGAACCATTTGTTTCTCCTCCTTAGATTTATCAACCCCGCAAGCTTTGAGTTGCAACAATAAATCCTTGTATTTTGTAAAGAAATATTGGAGATTGTTGAAGCTTTTTGGATCCAATGTGAGCAATTCCACCTCGATCATGTGACCCATAATCTCATCATGTTTTCAAAATATCCCTTTCATGGTGGTCCAGGATTCATTGGGGGTTTTATAGGAAGATATGTGAAAAAGGAGATCGTGGGAAATGAGACTGCAAATTGTTCTGAATGCTTCATCCATTCGATTTAGATACTTGGATTTTTCTATGGCTGATGTCAATTCTGTCTTTGTATTCATAGTTAAGCTGTACAATCCTCTGCTTCAAAGATTCATGACCATATTCTCCTTCCATGCAAATAAGTTGTAAGGTGTAAGAATGAATTCTTTTGGGAATTCCATTTTTCAGCCATTTTCAATCTTTGGTACCTGGAAAAAATAATTTGGTTTATATTTTCTTAGCAGTCCGTCGGCTCTGATACCATGTAAATATGTTGAAACTACACATAATAGATCTAGCTAGAAAATACCACACACATTTGCAGAGATAAATTGAGAAAGAAGAAGCAAGAGAGAAAGAATGGAAGAATTCTCATTAACCGTAATGAATAATGAATTGATATAATCTATATAACTCAACCAATGCACACCGGACGAGAAGCCAATGCACCGTAGTGGTGGTATAGAGTGATCTAGACACACCAACAATTACGGGGGTAAACTGCCACCTAGTCTAGTCTCTCAGGCAGTTAAGGGAGTGAACTTCCACCTAACTGAGTTAACTAGTCTACCAGTCTTTAGTTAACTGACTAAAACATAATGAAGTGAGGAGAAGATAAGAGAATCATGGGTAATGCGCTAGTTTGGTGATGATACCAAGGCTAATTTACATTAGTTGGTGATGATCTCAATGTTGCATGGTGACAAAACCAATGCAACATCTAGATTCAACTCAACTAGTCAAACTGAAGAGAATATTCTCCTAGAGGAATAATCTCCTTAAACTATAGGAGACTGAATAATGACTAATAAACAAGGAAAAAACTTAGGAAAAAAAAATCCTAGGTGTGTGTGAAGTAACTCTAACAAAAACTAGGATTCACATTAGCCGTTGGAATAGAGGATGAGAGTTGCGACGTCATGTTGGGCATACCAAAATAAAATGGATTAGAGATCGAAGGTATTGACTGAGAATTGTAGCCTGGCACATCAACAAGATATCCGAAAGGGTTCATTTCTATGATTCGAGTAGAAACCATAGGTTGGGTAGCATTAGAGCGAGGATCTCCGAAACCCCAACTGTTGAGGCTGAAGGAGTTGAAGGGATCCCACTAATCACATAAGATATAAGAGTCAAGGGAATCTATGTGAAATTCATGTTTGAATCAGTATTCATAACTGAATGGTCACAAGTCTAGGAGGTGGAGATATATGTACCACATTTATTATCTTTACGCATTTTATAAGGAAAATTTGGTAAAGACTCAAGATGCAGTGGTAACTTCAACAAACAATGAGACTTGCGGGGAGGCTGGTCTCTCTCCATGGTTACTCAAGACTCGAGATATAAAACCAAATCCTAGGGCCAACTAATAATTAGAGAGCACACCAAAATAAAGAAAAAAGTCCAACACACACAAAGTTCATGATATAGTGGTTGAAAAGGGGCATCTCTCACTAGAGTAAGTATGTCTCACCCAAGAGGGGCTTGAGACTCCCTTCAAAAGATTGGAGGTATCATAATAAATTATAAGGGCCCTCGTGGGCTTAATAACATTGATCCGGATTTATGTAGGAACACAATGAAATACAGAAATACACATAAATGCAGAGATGCAGCGGAAATAAGACTTCATTTCATTAATAACAAATGACTGAAATATGCTTACAGACAGAATGGAAATAAACTAGCTAGGGCGCTGGTAGGTTATCTCTGAGAAGAGATGTGGCTGCTACTCGCATCCATGAGAAGATGATTACAATGAGGCTCTAGAGGCCTTTTTACAATAGAAGAGAATGCAAAAAGTCATAGACATCCAAAAACCTAACCCTAGGAGATGAAGTGCCAAAAGTCATGTGGGCCCCGTTTGGGTAAGTTAGTACATCAACTTCCCAGGGTCGTAACTTTTGCATACGATCTCCGTTTTAGGCATTTGATAGCTCGTTGGAAAGGTATCATCGAGGAGATTCATTTTGGGGGCTCAATATGCCTTATAATATCATTGAGAACCTCGATCTAAAAAAACTTCATTTAGGCCCTCAAAATGGCCCCGGAAGTTAAAACCTGCTAAAAATAGTAAATTGCCAAAATTGCCAGAAAACTGTTTTAAGCCAGTCAGAAAAGGTGGGTGGCCACTGATATCCACCTGGATCAAACATAGTTGGTCATATCCCCTAGAGAGTAAATCCTCCATAAAGGTTGTGTGCTTTCTGACCCTTATTTAACTCAGGGTACCTACAAAATAACCGCTGTAAGTAACCTATGTGGTTACCTATGTCAAGCAACTAGAGTCACCACAATATAACCAATGCACAGAGTCATAAGTCCGGTCCACCATATGGGTAGGGTAACAAAGACTAAAATCTTGAAAGCACCACCTCTCATTGAGGTAAAGGTACTAGCAAGACCCCAGAATATGAATAGAAACCCATAAATATCTCTGACGCTAAGAAGGTATTAGAGGACTATCTCTACAACCAACTTCACGTGACCTTGTGCTTAACTCCGGTGTGAGCAGAGCCTCCTGATGTCACTAATTACACAATGTGTTTCACCACTCCCTAGTCAGACACATATGTTTAGTTTAATAGCCTTGGAGAAGTTTACTCACAAAATCATATTCCAAGGCCCTATTTCCTATGCTTGTTTTTGTACTCTAAAAAATTAAATCATTTCTAATCAATTTTAATTAATCAACGTTACTTTTAATGGCTTCTGATTACTCAAGAGGTTTGGTCGTGAAACTAATGTTATTATGACTCAACATATAAAAGAAGTGAATATAAAAACACTACTAAGTACTAAGCTTGAATTCTAAAGAGATGGTATGCTTCTAAATGCAAATTTTCAATGCAATCTATCCACATGTGTCAAGATCAATGCAATGTAATCAAAAGAGAAAATGCCATAATGAAAAATGAGCAAATGTTTTTGTATTTTCGATATAAGGAAAAGAAAATGCAAGGACTGAATAAAAACTTCACATACAGACCCTACTACAAGCAAAAAGAGACAAGCCAAGTAGGATACCAAGAAGAAAACACTCATGCCAATGTGCAAGGACAACCAATGAAAAAGATGATAAGAAATAATACCGCCCCAAAATTAAAAAATAAGAAGGTTTCCTATCACTCAGTAAGCACTTAAAAGTCATGATAGAGACCCAACAAGACTCAACAACCAACCAAACTCACCCAACAAACACCAAACTCATCCAAAAATACTAAAGAGCCGATGTACACAACTATTTGAGCAAAACTTGCATATGTACGCACACTACAAGAGGACATCGCACATATGTATGCGTATGTCAAGGGAAAAACTGTGTATATATAGTAAAACATTGCCAGGGAAAGTGTTAAGCCAAGAAATTAAGATGCCAAGTAAAAATAGGCTGTCAAGCAATCATGCGACAAGGAAACTCAGGCTAACAAAGAGAAAAAACAAAGAGAAAATCAAGAGAAAAACACTCCAAACCCCAAAAAATAACATCAATCCCCAGTATGGTCGCCAATTCTGTTACGAGGAAAATATATCTATGGCATGGGGTAAACCACAACAGACGTAATGACATGCATAAATCAACTCTATTCCCAAATATGCTGTGTAAATTAAATTATAACAAGACAAGGCCAAGAGCCTACCCCATCTGAACATTTGATGAGTACCACCGTTGAGCACGAAACTCAAAGCTTTATACTTGCAACTTGTCCTCAACAACCAATATACACAAGCATATGGTGACAATATATAGTGTTATCATATATATTAGCATAATCGATTAACATACATGAAAAATATTCCCATGGAATAATAATTCAAATATTTGCAAGATATCAATTGGATGAGAAAATTATTTCTATTAAAATAATCAGTAGAAGTATATAGGTGACAAACTTATGTAACGACACATATTAGAATCGAGAAACTAAGTCCCTGCAGCTAGGTCTCCACCACTTCAATCCTCTACCAAAGGCAAGCTCATATAAAGACGTCAATGAGATTCTCCATCAGAAAGAAGGAAGAGCTTAGGGGCTGAACAAGGGGTTCATAATTTCAAGGACACTTCCAAGTAAGGACCTTTCGTATTGCCGCAGAATTGGGATTAAAATTAGACGAGGCTCAGAAACAATGATCCCTACAATTAAATGAGTTGGATGATATCAGACAAGATGCTATCCAACGAATGATATTAGTCCAAAACCAGAGGAGCAAGTGTCATGACAAGTTTATTAAGAAGAAACACTTCCAACCTGGTGATTGGGATTTGTTGTTTGACTCCCGATTTAAAAATTTCAAAGCCAAACTTACCACTTGGTGGTTGGGTCCTTATGCGGTAGTCACCGTGCATGATAATGGGGTTATGAAAATCAAAACAATTGACGATGGATAAGTCTCCTTTGTAGTAAATAGACACCGACTCAAACTTTATCACATACCCACTTCCAAAGAAGATTTTATACAGGTCATGTCAACTGATAAGGCATTGGAATTAGTAGATGGGGAAGTTCCCCCTTGTTCTTGAATTCTTTTCTGAATGCTTGATTGTACATATGTAAATAATTTTGAATTTTGTTAGACAATTCTAGAGATTTCTGTAGGTATTTATTTCACCAGGAGTAGACAGTTTCAAGGAGATATAAAAGAAGGATTTTTCTTCAAAATATTGCTATATTTGAACCTTGTTGTCTGCTAAGCATCAATTGAATAATGAATTGCTGTAATTAGCCATATTTTTTTGCAAAGATTTCCATCTTCTTTTTCTCAAGGCATCTTAAATAGTAGTTGGTCTTAAACCTTCACAACTAGATATAAGGAAGTGATACCATAACGATCAAACTTAGAGGTTACTCGTACATTTTTCCCAAGAAAACTGAGTAAGTGAGTAAAGTATCTTTATTAAATATTAACAAGGAGATCTGATTAACGATTAGCCATGGAAACATCATAATAACTTAAAAAAGAAGAAAGTGATTTGAGCCTAAAGATACCTTTTTGTTCTTTCACAATGGTACCATCCACTACACACTAAAAATGCTTGATTATATCATATCTTTATATAGGACACGTCCTATTAAGTACCCCTTACATTAGGACAATATATAAGAAATACATAAAGGAAAGTCATCCTCTAACATAAATACCATCCCAATCAATTTTTTTTTTTCAGAGTTGTCCCCCCATCTTCTTGCACAAAGAAATCTTATATTAAAACCTTAAAAGATGGAGGGCCAGTCTCTGAGGGTGTAAGAGACTAACCCATTGGGATACTAAACAAGCTTGTTGGCAGCGGGTACCGGCCTGTGGTATGACTAGGTAAACCCACCAGAGTACTGAACATGCTTGTTGGCAGCAGGGAATTCTACCTAGTGAGGATGATAATTTGAGAAAAAATAAGAAATTCCTAAATCTTAAACTTGTCTTGATGTATGACATTACTTGTAGACAAAGCTGACATGAAGTATGTATGGTTAAGCTAAATTTAATGGACTTCATAAATCTTCCATTGGGAACTAACTTTGAGATTATCTTGAAACTCTCTTGCCTACCTCTTCTTATCTATATGTAGGATATTTTATCCTATAGGTGGGGCCATATTCTAACCGTCTCGTCAGACCAATATGTGAAATTTATCTCTACACTTAACAAGCTGTAAATCTTCGACTATTGGGAGAATTGATTGGTTTCCTATATTTTTGATTGTGAGGTGTCAAAATACTTAGGAGTGGGGGAGGGGTTTCATGAGTTGACAATTAACAACACTGCCTATCTATAATCCATGAGAAGAAGAAGTGGAATCTTTAAAAAAAAATTATGTTGTTTTCATGATACAGGCTATTATATCAACAATTATTTTATTTTGAAATGCTAAATATTCCTTGTGTGTTATAAACTGTTGTACATTTCTTTGACAATCCACTTAACTGGTTTTCTTTATAGACTTTTCATTACATATTTGTGATTACATGCCTTATAATATGCGATATAGAGGAACAGATTGTGTGAGCATGATGGAAAAACAAGTAATAATGGAACACACTTATCTTGTCTCTGCTCTTGTTCACTGTGACTGTCAAAAGTGTTTTAAGATTGAGTGTTATGGATAAAACATCCATTACATGATGAATAGATTTCATTTCGCACAGGAGTACCATATGGAGTCTCATATGGGGTTCCATTTTAAAGACCATATGAGGTGCCATATGGACGACCCGATGGCGCACCATATGAAGGATCGGACGAGATGTATACACATAATAAATGACCCCAATTTTAGGTAACCAAGAATCGTTTTAATTTATTTGGCTGTTTAGTTGTATGATGATTTAGTTAAAAATGGCAATTGAGAATTAAATGATACAATTCTTAAACATTTTTATGATCAAAATTCCAAGTCGAAAACTTGGACATTGATATAACTCCTTCATCATTATTATTGCCTCCCAAAATATACTCTTTGAATTCGAAATCGACACACTCACCCTCACACATGGAAACTCGTGTGTGATTAATTCATCAAGGGATTCAACTGTTTTCACATTGGGTGCATTCAAAATTGGAGGGATAGCTCAAATTGTTATCCCATTTATGCATTGCACTCATCCTCTTCTCAATTGTGCTCGCCCTTTGCCTAATTGCACTCATCCTTTGCCTAATTGCGCTCTTCCTCTATCAAATTTTTCCCTATGTTCATTTTACACACTGCCACCATGCCCAAACAATATGAGCCATCCTCCTATGCCGACCTCTTTTCTATGCCCGAGTTCACATAGTGTAGGGAGGTATTCCTTTGTGCAGGGTGGGGACCATTCTTGGCCCATTTGCAGGACCATAATGACGATGTTTCTCTACAATTCTCCCTTGGATTCAATGGAAGGATGGTGCGCGTGGGATCTCTTAACTTCTTGGTCTTCGAGGAATCAGTTGCCTCAGCCACAAAGATTCCAAGGGTTGGAGACCAATGGGTCAAACACCACCAATTTCCACGGGCAAGCTATAATAGGGTCTTTAAACATGAGTTTCATAATGTCTTTGGAGATAAGGGATACTCCAAGGAGTGGATTAAGGATGACATAATTAACCCTTTGATAGTCATCACCAGAATGATCACTTGCAAAGGTAGATATTACCCTGTACGGACAGGATACAGCTGATAAAATCCGACAATTTGAGCGGATGCGTTTGCAGGTAATGAGAAGGAAATCGGATTTAACTTTTCTGAAAAGATGTAGGGATGCCGATATTACGCCTATTTTTACCATAATTAATCATAGACTCCGCAATAAGAAAAATGACTATATCTTTCACAAGGCCAGCATTTCATTACTCCGGAATGAAATCCAGAAAGTAAGGTTTAAATTAGACTTTTTATCGCGTAAACTTTTCGTTCTTCACACTACCTTGGAAAATCTTATCCACCCAACTCTCTGGACACGAATAGATGCGTGCTCCTCCCTAAAAACTGTGAAATCTGAAGAAATCACCATAAACAAACAACACAACAAGTTCACACGCCTAGAAAACGCACAGAAACAGGAACAGGTACGTACGCCCACGCTCCATAATCTCAGCGCAATAAACACTGCCCATAAAAACAGTTTAAATAGCATTATAAATAGGTTCATGATACATAATAACAACCTTGAAAATAATAACAATTCTAACTCTCAGAAATCCCCAAGCAACGATATACAAAACCAACATAATCACAGTCGTGTAAACATTTCTGGCGCGTGTTCAACTGATAGTAAAAATCGTAGTGACAGCCAAATCCCCCACGCGATCTCAGAAAGTAATACATTTGCCTCATCAATTCTCTCTCTTGCAAACCACCCCTCAACTCAAACCAAAACCATCACTCACTCAAACAAATCTAGCGCGTGTTCGACTGATAAGAAAAACTGTAGTGATAGCCAAATCCCCCACGCGTGTTCAACTGATAGTAAAAATTGTAGTGACAGCCACATCCCCACGCGATCTCAGAAAGTAATACCTTTGCCGTAGATAAAAACCCTCACAGCCCCATTACTCAGCCATTAATTCTGAATTCAAACCATTACAATAGCAACCACGAATTTGCACGGCCGTTAAAAATTTTGGATAATAATTCTGATGGTAAACAAAACAATGTTAATTCAAACCACAATATCAATAACCACGAACTCGCGCGCGAATTTGACAATGAACGTAACATTTCTAACACGCCCGTAAAATTTTTTAACATTAATTTGGATAATAAAAGCAACATTGTTAATTCAAACCACAAAATGCCCATAAAAATTTTTGATAATAATTTTGATAACAAAAACAACAATGTCAGCTATAGCAATGTCGACTACAGCAATATGGATCACAGTAACATTGAACCCAATTCTTTTATTAGCATTAATCCCCCAAATAATAATGATAATAAGATTAAAATAATAAGTCCACCAAATGCAAACCCAAAGCCCGTCCTTAATATCTCCAATAAAAATAGTAAACAAGTCAACAACCTTGAATGTAAGACTAACCAGGTTAAAACCTTAGTACCCAAAAATCTAGTTATAAACTTATCAACCCATCCCATCGATGAAAACACTACTAGGTTACTAGAAAAAGGTCTTAACTTTTCCATTGCCCCTCGCAAAATTCCTATTGAAGATATCCTATGTAGTATTGAAAATAGTATTAAAAACCTCCCAGACAATGCTAAGGAAGAAATTAGGCAAGACTGCTCAGTAATTCTCCGTAGAGTAAAACCACCAAAAAACAATATCACCAAAGAAGAATTTTTGGCTTTAAAATCACTAAACAATAATAAGAATTTAGTAGTTCTAAAAGCAGACAAAGGTGGGGCTATTGTTGTTATGAATAAATAAAACTACATTGAAAAAAAATGTTTGATCACCTCAATAACAGTGGAAGTTATAAGAAACTTAATAAAAACCCCTTAAATAAGATTACGAAAGAAGTTTCCAAAGCCATTAAATTTAGCAACATAAAAGATGATGATAAAAAGAAACTAACTGTTAGTTTCCCCTCCACCCCTAGGATATATGGACTTCCTAAAATTCATAAGGAAGGATCCCCTCTTAGACCCATCGTCAACACAATAGGCATCCCTACTTATCAACTTGCAAAATACCTAGCTCATAAACTCAAACCCTTAGTCGGAAACACTAGCTCCTTTGTTAAAGACTCCTCTTTCTTTGTAAACAATATCAAAAACATTAAAGTCGACAAGGATGACATCCTCGTTAGCTTTGATGTTGTTTCTCTCTTCACTAAAATTCCCATTGACGGAGCAATGAAAGTCATTAGAAATATCACTGACCCAGGCACTGCCAACTTGATTGAGCTTTGCTTGAAATCCACTTTCTTTAGCTTTCAAGGCGACATTTATGAACAAACCTGTGGGGTCACTATGGGATCCCCCCTCTCTCCCATCATAGCCAATTTATTCATGGAAGATTTAGAAAACAATGCCCTAAACTCCTCACCCTTAAAACCTAAATACTGGAATAGGTTTGTTGATGATACCTTTGTCATCTGGCCCCATGGTTATGACAAATTAGATGAATTTGTGACTCACCTTAATAAACAATCCGATCACATCAAGTTCACGATGGAAGTTGAAAATAATAATAGTCTTCCTTTCCTAGATGTCAGAGTTACAAAAAGGCCTGATGAATCCTTGTCCCATCAAGTTTATAGGAAGAAAACCCACACTGAACAATACCTTCATGCCGATTCCCATCATCACCCCTCCCAAAAACTAGGTGTTCTAAACACCTTGGCCACTAAAGCCTTTAGAATTTCTGATGATGAACACCTAGAGGAAGAGAAAAAACACCTCTTTAATGTTTGTAAAAATAATGGCTATAAAAAACATCAAGTAATGAAAGCTTTTCATAATGCCACCAAAACACCTAGAAATAAAGAACAAACAAATAATGATGTGTCTAAAGTTTACTTACCCTACATACAAGGTACAACAGACAAACTTGCGAGAATTTTAAAGAAGAAAAACATTGGTGCAACGTTCAAACCCCTAAACACTATTAGGAATT
>JASDQU010209037.1:12917-23000 GCA_032191745.1 Picea mariana
TAAATATCCCTTGTTTCTACATGAGAACCATATGTGGTGATGCCTCTGATAGATCATGAGATAGATCTTTTCTTCACTCACCTCCATGATATAACATGATGTTATGTTGTTGCAACTTAATCCTTCCAAAGGCTTCAGAACCTTAAGGTTTAATTACGATGATAGGAATTTTCATTATGAAAAGAACCTCCTACATAATGGTCTAAGTGATCATTTCCATCCATCTACAATCACCCTATTGCATCTCCATTGTTTGTTTTCCACCACCCTACTAAACTCCATTGTCTATTTGCCACCACCCTATTTCATTCCTAGCGACATGTTACATCCATAACTCATTGTCAACAATTCATTATGACAGTGATGGATGGATGAAAAATATGGGTTGTGACACATGGATGGGGTCAAAATACTATTGAGTGCTAACAACAAATAAGAATGCATAAAGATGAAATTTGTTCATCTTTAATAAATTATGGAAGATATATATATAAGTGGTTTAAGAAAATATTGGATGATTTTTACGATGATGAGACAGTATAAGAAAGAGTATAAGTAGAGAACATACAAGACATTTACATTGATAACCATTTTTCAATATGAGAAAGCCTTGTTAGACAAAGGTCTGATTGATCACCCCATATCCACTCCATCTTTACCATCCATCTCTCATGGCCCTACTCCATCCCTAAAGATATGACCCAATTACACTTGATAAATTTTGAAAGAAAAAATCTATATGAGTGGTTTGAGAAATCTTGGATGTTTTT
Source organism: Picea mariana (assembly GCA_032191745.1). Lineage (NCBI taxonomy): Eukaryota > Viridiplantae > Streptophyta > Pinopsida > Pinales > Pinaceae > Picea > Picea mariana. The sequence goes on from JASDQU010209037.1 coordinate 13,688, forward strand.
TCCCAAGACGAGGTAATAGAAGAAAGAGTGTTAGTAGACAACACAAAATACATATTTATGTCGATAAGTGTTATTCAGTATGAGAAGGCCTTGCTATATGCTAGTCTAATTGATCTCCATCATCTTTCCATCACCACCCTACTCCATTTCTTTCATATATATGTCACTGCCATACTATATTCCTAATGATTGGACCATCATTAGGAGTGGAGCATTGAGATGAAAAATGGATGGCATAGATGGAGTAAGGAAGTGATGTATGGACAATGGTGATCAATTAGACCAACCTCTAGCAAATYCMTCTAATAATGAAAAATGCCTATTGGAGTATATGTCTTTTATGTTGTTGTCTATTGATACTCTTTCTTCCACTACCTAATCTTTGCAAAAATTGTTCAATATGTTCTTGAACAACTCATACATATTTTTTCTTATAAAATTTATTAGCATGAGTTCTTCTTCATGCATTCCCATTTAGCACTAGCGCACATTAGTCTCTTGATCTCTTCAAGAAATTTTTCACGAGTTACTATAAATAATATTCCTCTATCCTATGCAAGAGTCAAATTGTTTTACGTGAACAATTTGTGATGCAATTTTCAATCTTTTAGTTCCACCACTTTTTTATCACTATTTCATTCAACAATTTTCTTGAGGTCCTAGATCAATTACAATCGAAAATGAAACCAATATTGTATTCTAGTTAAAAGTATAATAATTTCACAGTAGTTAACAATGGTAACTATACATCTACAACAAGTAAAAAATGCACAATATACAACCATTGTTCTATCAAGTACAAAGATTAAGAACATACAACGATTAAACACCTAGAAGGGGGAGAAGAGAGAAATCACAACAACTCAAGTCCAACCAATTAACCCCAAATATGTATAGTGTATGTCAATCTCCAATCATACAATCTCAATATATTTTTATATAGTAGATACAATACATCAAAAGTAGTTGTAGTCTATTGCATAAGTAGTTACAAAGAGTGTCGAAAAACAATGATCAATGAGTAGTTCTCAAAGTGTACATTGAAGGTCTTCATATCGTCAGTGTCATCAACATATCGATTGTCGACATCTTTGCATCTTCAATGTTGTCAACATAGTGGTGTTGCAATCGATGTTGACAATACCTTAAGTTTTCAAGGTCATCAATGTCAAAAATACCTTCAGTATTAAAGGTCATCAATGTCGATGATGAAATTACTCATCATCAATGGCAAGGTGATGCAATGAACATTAATGACAATGCATCATTGACAGACCAAGTAATACAATGGACATTGATGAGGATTTCTTATCAACATCGAAAACCTATGGTTTGTCGACATTGACAAGCCTCATTTAACAACCCTTGTCGAAGTTGATCATTGTCACTTTGTTATTGATTACTATTGCTCTATTATCCAAGGGTCATTGAGCATAAGAATATCCTAAGAGGGATTCCTACAACGCCAATTTTACCACCATATCAAATAACATACTTATTGCATACATTCTTCGTCATTATTAATATAATCATATATATGAATAGCTATGTATTACATAGAATAAGAAACTTTGAAAAGCCTAATCATGATCATAACATGTACATCAAATTACAACACTTATGAGAATGCATTTCCTTGTAAGATAGAAAAAAAAATCTGTCATGTCATGCTTTAAGAGAAAAGCATCTTAAGGGAGGCATGTGATGACCATTAGGCTATGAGTAGCTAAAACTATCTTTCCTTTAATAACTTGAGACAACCCAAAGCTTGTATAAATAGTATTCTTGATCTTTATATCATATTGAGCATGCTTAATGTTGTTATCATATTCAACATTTATGAGAGTTGAAATAAAGCATTTATGAGGAGTTAAAATGAAGTGTTGTCATTCTTTTAATATTTAATTGTCTTGTTTGTATATCTAATGTTTATTTGCATCCTTATACAATGATAAGATACCAAGAAACCATTATTTATACAAATAAGAAGCAACATATATAAAGACAAAAAAATGTAGACAAGGATCACCAAAAATAAAAATCGATTTATTTCATAACTTGAGAAAGAATGCATGAATGCTATATAAAAACCATGATCTTTACAAGGGACCCAAAGGTTCTATTTAAACAAAGTTGGGCTCTCTATAACTAAATAGGAGTATGAATATAATATCAAAACTTAATTTCCTTAGATAAGATAAAAGTGACATAGCCTCGAGCATTATCTCAATTGATTGGTGTCATTGTTTCCAAGACGTTGTCAATAATTCGACACACTATGTAGGTCCTTTGTTTTATTCCCATGAAGTTAGGTGCACCAAGTCTATGTCACTCGCTTTACACCGGGTGCCATCCTAGTAATGAAGGGTAGTGCTTGATATTTTCCCAGGGAATTATTTCCAATGAAAAAGAAAAGAGAAATACAAGCTTGACATCTAGCTACCTAATATCATTACAGATATAACTAAATATTCATACTTTTAAGGGTCATCATTTTTTAGGGTGCCTATCATATTAACACAATACTTATGCCTTGTAAATATAATCATATAATCATAAATACGAATAACTATGCCATGTGCAATTTAAGGTATCTACTATTTTAACACAATACTCCCTCATTCTAAATATAATCATAGATATGAATAACCATGTCATGTGCAACGCAATTTAGGGTGTCTACTATTTTAACACAATACTCCCTCACTCCCTCTTCTGAATAGTCATAGATATGAATAAATATGCCATCAATACTCCCTCATTCTAAATAGTCATATATATGAATAACTATGCCATGTGTAAAATAACCAATTTTGTAGGGTTCAATCAAGACATGTACTTCAAAATACATATATTGTAAGAATGCAATGACTTGTGAACAATGCAACATATATTGTGTCAAGCTCCAATGACAAAGCATCTGAACGAAGGCATGTGACAACCACTAAGTTGTCTCGGGAGTAAATATATTTTTCCATTAAAATAACTCAAAGTGGCTCGTTGTCTATCTTAGTTAAGATTTTTAAGGTTTACTTACCATTTTAGAACCTTTTAGTAGCTTAAGAAATATCATAACATGGATGGTGCATAATTGGTGCAACTCCCTCATAACTTTATTTTAAATTTTCTTTATTGGAAAGGCAATTCTTAAACTAATCTAAGATACTCTTTTTATAAATATTAAAATGGAAAATGAATCATGTTGGACTAGGTAAGGCAATATATATTTTTTTAATTTACATTATATTTGCGATAAATACATAAATTTATTTTGCAACAACTTAAATATGGCTATTCCAAAATATTATAATCCTATCATGCTTGATGTTGCTATATTGGGCCTTTATGAGGAATGGAGATAATTTATTGATTTGAAATTTAACGCTAAAGGCTTCATTTCAAACCACTAATTCAAATTCTATTAACATGATTCTCAATTTCCTGCAATTGCATTTAAAATTGGCTTAATTCATTAAAGATCAACATTTGAAGACTGAAATTTAAAAACAGAACTGAAAATAACAAGTCAATACTCGACAAATTGATAACGGAGTTCACCCAATGAAGGCTACATCTTTGGGTTCGCTTCAAATGATGATCTGATCCATTAAAATGATGCAAGTACATGATTACAAGCTTTACATCATGCAATGATATTAAATTTGCAAAACGATCTCTTGTGTCCTCTAGGAATATATTAATGGTTTCTTCTTGCAAATGAACATAGCTTTCCCACAAGTCAACTAAGAAATGTGGTTTCTTCCCATCAACTCTACTCGCCACGACTTTATTCTCCAAATGAGCAGAAAAACAAAACATACAAGAGAGATATATTGCATTCTCCCTTTTGCCTCAAGAGTCACAGATATATATGTAGGAGCCTTGTTGTTGAGGATGAGGGTATCTGCAACACTGCTTACCCATTCACCATTTTTTCTCCTCTTCAAACACCTGTAGAAGAGAAACCTCTAAAGATCTGCACGCTTATGGATATCTGGGTCAAATTCCTGCAAATCCACCTTCCAAATGCATGCAATACACCACATCTGCGTTTTAGGAATCGATGGTAATCTCCCTACGATTATTCTACATGATAAGAGCAACCGATTTGACGTGTAAGATTAATAGGGAAACTCAAAATCTCCATGGATTTTCTATGGAATCTTTATGCACCTGATTCATAGGCATGGGGAAGTCACATCATCGTGACTTCTCTTAATTGGATTGTTTTTTGTCGTGGGATCCTCCCAAATCACTCCTCGCCACTAAGAAGCTTTTGGACCACCAAAAGAATGGTTTCATTCAGAAAATAAGGGAGGGTACAACTCCCACACTTTTCTAGTTTCCATTAATCATTCTTTACTTGGATGCATTCCTTTTAGACCCACATGAAGATATTCCACATATACTCTCCGTGAAGTCCTCACCTTTCTGTCAATAATATCATCTTCTCGCAACACATCAAGATATTCAAGAGAAAACTCATCAACATAAAGAACTTGAACATTCTCATCTTGATCCATGATCATCGGAGGCTCATATAGTTTCAAGTTTTCAACATCAACAGACCATACCTGATTAGGTTGAGTTTTTTTACCTTCACCTTTAAGGCGTTCTTTGCTAATATATATCCAAACTTGATCACCAACTTGGAAGTGATGATCAACCTGATGCTTGTCATTCTTGGCCTTATACTTAGCTGGTCTCTTCTCCAACTATTCCTGTATGGCTTGATGAACCAATTGAATCTTCTGGATGAACTTCTTGGCTTTGTCTACATGATTATGTCCATCCACCACTAAATCTTTCCCAAGAGTGAGGTCTATAGGAGACTTAGGAAAATATCCAAAACATGTCTCAAAAGGAGACCTTTGTGTAGAAGCATGTATGGCACAATTATAGGGATGTTGTACATAATACAATTTTTCATTCCAAAGCTTAGGATGCTTGTTACAATATCCTTAGAGTAAGTGTATCATTGTCTTGTTGACCACTTCTATGTTACAATATCCTCAGAGTAAGTGTATTATTTTCTTTTTGACCACTTCCGTTTGTCTATCGGTATGTGGATGGAAATAAGTGCTCTTCTGAAGCTTAGTGTCCATTAATTCCAAAAACGTTGACCAAAATTCCCGAAGAAAGAGGGAGTCTCGATCATATACAATGGATGTGGGAAAACCAAAATGAACCCAAACACATTGGAAGAACAAATGTGCAATCTTTTCTCCTATCACCTATTTCTTACAAGGCACCAAAACACACATTTTGTTGAGCCTGTCCACAACAACACATAGATAATCATGATCTTTCCTGGACATAGGAAAACCCCCTACAAAATCCATAGACACACTTTCCCATGGAAGAGAAGGTACATGAATTGACATATATAAACCCAATTTTATGTTACTTGGTTTGCTAGTGGCACACATGAAACATCCTTTAACATATTTGGACAAAATTTCATACATCCAATGCCAATAAAAATAGCATTATAATTGAGCTATTGTTTTGCCTACACCAAACTGAACATATATGAGAGAAATTTGTGCTTCTCTGATCACATGCACTCTTTTATCTCGTGGAATACACAATTTACCAAGATGATATAGAAATTTGTCATGTACATGATAATCTAATTCTTCCACTTTAGTACCATGGATTAGTGTTTCATATACATCCTTAAAATATCCATCTCTAGCATATTGTTCAATACATTTTTCATGAGCTGATTAACTATGCTATAAAACAATGGATGAATTAACATAAGGTCCCATATCAACAACTTTGTTTTGTATACCTTTGTTATACTTGATGACCAAATGAAAGTGTTGCAAGAATCCTATCCATCGGAAATGATGTGACTATTGTAGCTTGGTTTGTGATTAGAGATACTACAAAGGTTGATGATCCATATGGATGATTGTCTCTTTTCCCATCAAATAGTGTTTCCACTTCATCACACTCTGAACCAAAACATACAATTCTTAGTCATAAGTAGGATAATTTTTTACCTCACTAGTAAAGGTCTTAGAATGATAACAAAATGGTTTCCTCCTTTCTATTAATAATGCTCCCATGGCATAATCACTTGCATCGACCTCACTCTCAAATGTTGTTGTAAATCTAACGATGCTAGAATTGGGGTTGTATTGATCTTTTCTTTCAAGGTCTCAGAGGATTTTTGATGTTTACCTTCTCACTAAAAGGCCTGCTTAGTACTTGTCAAAGCATGCAAAGGAGATGCAATAAAAGAAAAGTTAGCAACGCACTTCCGCCAATATTGAACTGCCCCAGGAAGCTCCTAACTTTTTTTACATTATTAGGCTTAGGCCATTTCATAATGGCTTCAACTTTAGAGGGATCAATTTTGAATTCACCATCCCCTACAATATAGCCCAAATAAACTAAATATGTTTTCTCAAATTAACATTTTGACATCTTTAGGCACATTTTCTCATTTTTCAAAACATCTAAGCCTTCCCTAACATGCTTTACATGATCTTCCCAAAATTTACTAAAAATTGGTATATTATCTAAGTAGACAAGTACAAAATCATCTATGAATGGCCTAAATACATCATTCATAATACATATGAAAGTAGCGGGAGCATTACAAATCACATAGGGCATAACCAACCATTCAAATAAACATTGTTTTGTTTTGAATTTATTTTTCCAAATATCATCTTCAAAAATCCTTATTTGATGATAACAACTTCTCAAGTCTAACTTAGTGAAATAAGTTGCATTTTTGAATTGATCCAACAAATCATCAATACGAGGAAGAGGGTAAATGTTCTTCATTGTAATTTTGTTCAATGTCTGGAAATCCACACACATTGTCCATGTACTGTCTCTCTTTGGTACCAACACAATAGGTGATCCACATGGATAAGTACTTGGCTGGATGTCTCCTTTCTCAAGCAACTCCTGAACTTGCTTCTTTATTTCTTCATTCTCAATCACTGCTAACCCGTACATGCCAATGTTAGGAAGAGGAGCATTTTATTACAATTAATTATCATGTTGTATCTCTCTACCTAGAGGTAATCCTCGTGGTTCCTAAAATACTTCATCGTAGTTAGAAATAGTCTTAACTAATTCATCTTTATGTTTAGGATCACACCCTTTGAAAGCTTTGGATTTATCATCATCCTTAGCTTTTACAATCACGAGTACAAATTTTTTTCTTGCATTTACAAGCCTTTTCATTTGTCATATAGAAACAAGAGACAAGTTAGTCTTCTCACGATGGGTTCTTACGATATACTCAATCCCATATTTTGTAAGATGATACTTGCTCTCCTCCTTGTAGAAGATAGTTTTCCTGTAATAAAAATAAGGTCTTCCCAAAACAATTCCACAAATATTAAGTGGTACAACATCTAAACTCTATCTCCTCTATGAACTTAGAGGTGATTGCAAATTTTAGCTTACATTGTTTAGATACCCGCAACTTAGCATCTTCACAAACCCATCCTAAACGATATGGTTTTGGATGAGGCTTAGTTTCCAGTCCTAATGTCTTAACAATTTCTTTAGAAATGAGATTATCTTGTGAACCACTATCAAAGAGTGTATCAATCTTTGTATGTTATGAGATGACTCTAATATGGAATATCTAACTTTTTTTCCTTTCATCATGCATAGTTTTAGTTTTTAAAGAATGAGTATTAGAACTAGAACTACCAAGAGAATATATACCTTGTATTCCCATGGCCATGATCTTGGTTTCATCACTTGAATCTGATCCAAGATCTTGTTGGATTGTAGCAGTGGTATTTTTATTACCCTTCTTATTTCTGAACCTCTTTGGTCTTAGTTCTAGATAAAGTTTCCAACACTTGGCGTCATCATGCCCTTTCTTTTTGCAATGTGAACATGAAGGCTTCTCATCTTCTTTCTTCATTGTGGTTGTTCGTTTCATTTGACCATTTCCTTTGTTTTTAACTACAATTGGCTAAACTGATTTCTTTGGGAAGTTTTCCTGGATATTCTTTCCCCTCGACTTAATATGAGTGGCTTGGACACAAATGTAATCAAGATTAGTTGGGTTTAAAATAATAATAGTATGTCTCAAGTAATTATGCAACACACCAATATACTTCAAAAGAGTTTCTTCTATATAAAGAGGAATGCCCAACTTTAATGCCCTCTTTCTAAACTTTTGAGTATAGTCTTGTACATTCTGTCCTCTAGTTTGCCTTAGATTTTTCCAATCCATTATTGCTTGTTGAATATACCCTAAAGGATACAATTGCTTATTTAATGTAGTTGTGAATTCACACTAAGAAGACATCATTTTACCTTTCTTAAGATGATCTTCTTGACTCTTACTCTCCCACCATATCAGTGTTGTGCCTTCGAGTCAGAGAGTAGCTAGCTAGAATTATGCTTCTTCATCCACAATTCTTTGAACCCTACAATATACTTCAATTTGTTTGATCCAATTATCCAATTTCTCTACATTAAGCTCTCCATTATACATTGGCAAATCAAATTTCATGTCTAATTTTAACAAAGGAAAATTAGAATCAACTTTCTCTGGTTGTTGTTTCTGTGGAATTGAAGATGAAGTTGAACTTGAAGGAGAGGATGAACATGGAGGAGTTTGAGAAGGATCACCACCACCTCCTACTCCTTTACCTTGACTTGGGCTTTTTTCATTCTTAGTTCATTCTGGATATAATTATTTCACCATGGTTTTTATCTCCAGAAAGGCTTGCCGAAACATTCTTTCAATTTTAGAGAGGTTTTCTTCTCTTGAAGATTCCATTTCTCGTCTTTTGAATGTACGTCTCAAACCAATCTTAGGATTGTACTCTTCAAGCGATCCTTCTACTCACTTGAGCTTAGACTTGGTTAGCATTCAACACCAACACTTGTGTAAATCCAAATCATCATATCCTTGATCAACTGTTCTGATACCAAACTTGATCTGAAATTTAGTGCTAAAGGCTTTGTTTTAAACCATTCTATTAATAGCCTTCTCAATTTTCTGCAATTGCATTTAAAATTGGCTTAATTCATTAAAGACCAACATTTAAAGACTGAAATTTAAAAACATGACTGAAAATAATACATGCAATACTCAATAAATTGATAATAGAGTTCACCCAATGAAGGCTACGTCTCTGAGTTTGCTTCAAATGACGACATGATCCATTAAAATGATGCAAGTACAGGATTACAACTCTTTACATCACACAGTGGTCTTCAATATGAAAAATTATCTCTTGTGTCTTCTAGGAAGATATTAATCGTTTCTTCCCACAAATGAACACAACTTTCCCACAAGTCAATACATGTGACC
>JASDQU010209039.1:0-13808 GCA_032191745.1 Picea mariana
GGGAAGAAAACTACGTTGATGTTCTTAGAACTTCAGAACAATAGCTCTATCCTCGGGTGCCAAGGATTGTATCCAGCCAGAATCTCCTCATAGGACCTTGCTCCTTGGAAGATGTCATCCGAGGGTGAATTCTCATGCTCAAATCTCTTGAACCCACAATTAGCCAAATGATTTCTCACGACCCTCTATGGATCATGTTTCTTGTATTCGATGGAGACGAAATTTAGGTCTTCCAGGGCTGCAGCCTCGACTTTGGCATGCCCAAAATCTAATAAAGAATAAGAATTCAAACGAATGGGAAAAGATGGCCATACCTTCTTTGAGTACCCTTTAATCTCTTTACTCACATCGCCAATTACCATCTGCCGGGCAACCTTGCGACAAGCCAACTTGTCGGGAATGAACAATGGTAGCGCATGTGGGGGAACAGAAGCCCCGAAGACTCTGAAGTAGGAAAATTCAGCTTCTACATACCAGTCCGCGATGCTGCTCAAAATTGTTACTATGTTGTCCGAGATTCAGGGTGGCGGGTGAACAAAAATTGCGACATGCAGGGGCACCATTACCCAGTTAAAAATTTCATATGCAAAATTTTCCGCTTTGTTTTCCCATAGTTTTTCATGATATACATGTATGGGTTTGTTTTTTGGCCGCAGTCCAACTCCAGCTCATCAATGGAAATGGTGTCATAGAACAAATTGCATCCACAAGGTACACGGACATGAAGAATTATGATGCCTTCCCATTCTCCTTCTGCTCCCAATACTCTGTGACCCGATTGGCCAAGCTATCCGAAAGCATCTTTGCCCAATCAAAAGAACATCCTTCGGCAACCCGAAACATTAGAGGAACCCACGCAAGGAGAAAATGCATTGTGTCCTCTCTCCCATATAACCAACATGTCATCATGGCCACATATCTATACTGTGGTTCTAACTAAGTGATTTAATAACTGCCGTGGGTATCAGCTCTGAACTTCGCGGTGTTTGAAACCCAATCCTTTATCAAACTGGACATGGTCTTATCGTACTATACACATTCCTTCTCCTTGAATTCTTCCAAGAACTCGACACCATATGTGTGGTCGGACGTCGCGGGTAGCTTATACATGGTTTGCAGATGCTCTGGCCTAAAAGTCCCGATGGTGACTCTCTGCTCGTTCATGATAGTCTTGGTCGGTATGTCCACGTGATCCAACACCCATCGGATCATGTCATAATATGGAAGCAACCGTGGCCTGGCTGCTACCCTGTGCATTCCGGATTGGACGACTATTTTGTACTTGGTGGTTAATTCATCTCTTTCGTTGTCGTCGGAGTCATCGAAATAATCCACCAATTCTGCTTGCAGTATATCTAAAACATGTGACTAGTTCGGGACCRAGTTGATACTTCGGGGTGAAGTATCAGAGACATTATCTGAGCCTTGTCCCRAAACCTCGACATTTGCCTTTGCTGCTTCCCACAGAGCCATGGCTGAAGCTTGCGTTTTCGCTCTTCTGYGATAGAAATGCGTATACATACAGAATTCARTTTACTCAGAAGTGATGAGCTCTGCGTGCTATGAAAATGCATTTGTTATAATGAAACACAACTCTTACATATATTTGAAAACTYGGTACCTTTCAAAACAAGCCTGTCAAATCATATTTAGAAATAAATTTWTGCCGTAAAAAAAAAAATCCGATCTTATATTCATAGATTTACCCTATTTCCTCATTAATGTCATAAATTTTTGGCGGTTTAAAAGTCAGTTGGCGTATGGAGAGAAAAGGCTTCCTCGTGAGTCGTGAAAGCATCAAAACATGAGATGTGTCTTGATTTAGCTTAATTAATCCAATCTCGCCAACAGTGATTAATATCTCGCTATTCATTATATCGAGGATTTTTCTTTAACAATTTGAGTCTCTAACTCTCGAGACTGCGAAGATCGATTTTGGTTTAATTAAAGGTAATTGCGACTTGGGGCTTGATTAATTTTATAATTATTATATTCCCCATATCGCAACTTGAAGCTTCGAAGATAAGTTTCTGGGAGATTTACCTGCCGAGCTGCGAAACCGCTAGATCGCGATAACATGCCTTAATTAAAAGGGAAAATAATCTCTGATTAAGTGATTAATTAACCAAGTTATAATTGCATCTTGAATTCGCGAGTCTGGGTTTAGACATTGTAACCTTCGAAAAAGATACTGCTGAGCGGCGATACGTCGAGAACAACTTTTACCATGGTTAGCTTTTACCTTCAATCCTTGACATGGGTTATTCAAAATGACTTCATGTCCTCGGCTATCGGGGCTGTGATAATAAAAATTTGGGTTTGGAGAATGCCGAGGCGCGAAACCCCGATGATGCTTAATTACGAGTTAGGGAAAAATTTACCCTTGTTACTGTCTTGAGTGGAAAGTTAACATGAATTCTCCATTTCGTGACTCAGGATATGGAGATTACATGAATTATAATATCTGACCTGCGAGATCCTGAAGTAGAACAAAAAGAAGAAACATTTCTACAAAAGGTAGGACTTTCTTCGAGAGTAGAAATATCATTGCTTCTCACGTGATCAAGCTTTATATATCATCGATATCTCAGAGGAAAAATGGAAAACATTTTTAGATTTCAAGCATTAAAAATGAAACTTGTGAAGGGCTAGAAAAAACAAGGGCAGCGCCAATAGTTGGCATCTTACTGAATTCTATGATTTGGCGGGATCATCCTCATCTATGTAACCATCTCTCCTTCTCTTATATATTGAAAGGTTTCTCATGGAAAAGGTTAAGCAAGATTGAATGAAGAATTGGTGAAAGAATTGTGTGAGGAATCCTTCTTGGATAAGATCTTGGAGTTCTCAATTGACCTATCAAGCTGGGCTAGATCTTCTTCATATGATTGTTGAATAAGTGTGTGTTGGAACCAAGGGCCACTGAAAGGAATCCTGTGACATCAAAGCGATCAGGTTGTAATATTTTATTTCCATATAATATGATACAGAGGCATGTCCCTTTCCCATAAAACCATTATTGTTTTATTGTGTAATTCCTTGATCATATGCATAGGTTGAATTTTGAATCTACTTTTTTATCTTCACTTTGGTTGGTTTGTGCTGTCTTGGACTTGATTGCACGAGAGCACCGGAGAAAAGCAGGAACAATAGAGACCTAAGGAAGTGATCTAAAGATATGTTACTTGTTTCTCTCTGCTAGTAGATTCAATGGTCACAACTTAGGGAAAGAGTAGTGTCCAGTCTTGTTTTGTTCTAGATCTAGGTGGATCTAGGGAGATCTGTTCATGTCCACACTTATTGATTTGTCCAATAACAAAATTGGTGAATCCATTGGGGATGTATACCCATTTTTAGTGATTTTTATTGGTTTTTTCTTGGGCATTTGTTATTGACCTAAAATTTATCATTCCAATAAATCTCTGAGTCTTGAGGATACCCTCACTGACTCCCTGGGTCTAACAGTCCTCTCAAAAATTTTGTACTTTTGCCAAATTTTGCTTGTTTATAGGCATTCTTACACTGTACCCTTTAGTGTCCTGTGAGAATTACCTAAGTTCACATCCTGGTTTTCAGTCCAGTGTGAACCCCTCACAATCAACCTTTGTTCAACCTGCGAGAATTAAAGATTCTCTCACTGTAATACACTGCCAGAGTGTGAACCCTCTTGCAAATTTTTTGGTTTTGGCCTTTTATGTCCTGAGATACCCAGACTTGTTTGTGTGTCCCAGAGGAACTTATTTAGTCATTGATTGGATTTGTCTTAGCTTCAAACCCCATGAATGATTGGCTTTTGGAAATCGAAAGCTCTCTTTGTTCAAATTGTCTCGACTTTTACCTCTTGACCCTTTCTCTTCAAACAAGGGCATAATCTTCGATCTTAGTATCCGAGTACTTGTTTGGTCCAAAAGTCTGCCACTAGTTTAAAAGTTGTGATTTATTGTTTTCTTTCAATTGTTTATTGCTTGGGAACTTATACCCATATGCATTTGAAAAGACTCGTTTTTTCAATTTGATTATTTTTGTCTTCATTGAAAGACCCTTTTGGAGTGTTGTTGCGATTGATTTTTGTTTTCATTGGTTGCTTACTCTTTTAGTTTCCATCTCTCTTGTTGGTTTCTAATTAAAATTAAAAACATTTTCTTGCAAGCAACCTGTTATTCGAAAATAGTGGCATTTAGATATTGAAAAAACACAAATAGGGAATTCACATTGCTAGTGATTGTTTGAAATTGCATCTTAAAGACTCGTGCATTATAGTTCATGCTGTTCTAGAAAATTCCTCTATCCCTCCCGTAAATAGGATTCATCGAATGAAACTTGTATATTTCATTCCTACTTACACATTTTTGGGTCAGAGTCTCATACAACATTGGTTTCATCTTCGTGTCCTCTTAAGTAACAACAACCCTTAATAATATTGCAAAATTTTAAAATTTAACTAGTAACTTTTTCTAGGGCTCTTATACACCAACATTAGCTAGGCTAGAGCTTTGGAATAGGCAGTGAGATACACTCTCCAAAGTACAAAACACACAATACTATCTTGTGATAGGGAGTGTCAAATTCCATTAGAAACATTTTGTCCTGGGAAGCCCTTCTCACACAAGGGTCAAACTTGAGGTCACATCGAGATTGATAGAATTACTCACCTTGCTCTGTTGATATCGGTGTAGAGATTGCATGTATTATGGGGGTAACTTGAAGGTATACCCACAATGATGAGTGGAAGCCTCTCAATATGATTTCGGGCCAGATACCCTGCCCTTGCGTGTAGATCGGACCGTCGACTGTCCCCCCAAGCATTGTTGTTGTTGGTGGTAACCTTAGTTGCCTATCTTCTTAGGATCTTACACAAGGCGACTGTGGAGGGGAAAGTCTCCACGGTACCTGGAATCGACATTGGCCATACTCACTCAGGCTCCTTGGAGGGTATACCCATGATTATGTGTGGGAGCTTGCACTAGGGTGTAAGTCCATTAAGCAGGTCATCAACGTAACTTTTCCACCCTAGTGCAACCCCTTCTTGTCTCGTCGTTGCGACATTGGATTTCATCACCAACTAGTGACTTCGGCATTAGAAGGTCTTGTTTACTTTGTTTTTCTTCTTAGATTTTACTAGTGTGTGCTGTTTGTCCACCTGAGTAGGCCTTGAAATTTCTTGTGTAAGGTTTTAACTCAATCATAATTGATCCTCCACGCTGTTCACGTAGAATGCAAGGTTTACCCCCAGAAGATCTGGAAGGTTCTCAACCCTTGCCTACCAACTCACCAGAGGTCTCTCCTCACCAGAGTAAAGTCCAGGACGTCACCACTCCATAAGTGGAAAGAACTAACTCTCTAGAAAGATTCCAAATTTCTAGTTCTAGAGAGGACTTCCGACTTCACCCTAACTCTGAGAGACGTATTGTGCGGGTTAATTCTTCTAGAGAATTATTTGTTCAATCTTCTGGATCACCAAACGGACCTTACCTTGGACCTGAGGGTCAAGACCCTTTTTGGGCTATTGGCCTTTTTAGGTGGGATCTCTTCAGCTCAGAAGCAGGCGTTGATATCACTGTCGCACTTGAACTGCTCGAGACATTTGATTTGGACGCAATACCTTTTACTACTGCTTACTACTTTCCTGGTACAAAAACTTCATCATCCAGCCACATCTTGAATATCCCTCTCGAAACGGTCCATTATACAATGGCCACACAAACCACAAGTCCACACACTGGGATCACGACAGCCAGCCAAGATCCCATTGGCACACCGCTTTCGCCTAGATTCACCCCAACCCTTTCACCCAGATATCATGCATTAAATGCTTCTATCCCCACTCTTGCACAAATGATGTCCATGAATCCTGGTGGTTCCACTCCTTCTGGGCACCCCCCTCCCGGTTTCATTCCGACACTTCCTCCACCTCCTTTCAGAGGACCTCTTCCATCCTCTGTTGGAGGTACTTATCCTAGTGGCACTAGTCTATCATTCAAATCTAATTACCAGATTCCTGTTGGTGGACAATTTCACCAATGAGGCCAAACCCAAATCCCTTTTACAGGACAAATTATGATTGRGACTCAACTCCCGATTGGGGGGCAACCTCACCAACCCCACCCTTTGGAAAAAACATACCTTCGTCCTTGGCCCAATACTGGAATTATCTTGTKCAACATAATCCTTTCTTGACTGGGGGAAATAGCCTCAAGTTAGCTCTGTCTTTCCCACTATCATAGGCCAACCATACCCAGGCACATCCAATCCTATCTGGGGMTCAAACGCCCATCCCCATGCCCYTGTTCAAGGGTATAACCCTATGAATTACTTACCTCCACACCAAAAACCGAACCTGCTCRGATCATCGCATTACATGCAAACCGCTTATGGTCCCACTGGTTTACCAATGGGACTTCCTCCCCAAAGTCACCAGTACCAACATGTGAATAGACAGTTACCCTTCTTAGCTACCCTGRACCTACCRGATCTGTCGAGGATATTGAATGATCCAATACATCATTCTCCTCACGGGCCTGCAATACCGACAAAATTACCATCGGACATACCTAAATTCGATGGCAAACCAGGAGAGGATCCAAACAATCACGTCATGAATTTTCACCTTTGGTGCTCATCCAACTCTTTKATGGATGACTCTATTCGCCTATGTCTTTATCAATGAACCCTTACAGGGTTTGCCGTGAAGTGGTACATAGAACTACCACGAGGTTTCTTCACCAACTTCAACACCCTTTCCATGGATTTTCTCACCCACTACCAGCTACTGATCCGATATGAAATCAGAACCGATATATTGAGCTTTTTCAAACAGAGAAAATCCACTCATATCTCTGATCACATTCATAAGTGGCATCATAGACAACGTCTCATCAAAATCGAACTCCCCGATCAATTGTTAGAAGAATGGTACATGAAATCATTCGTGCATGACATCGCTTGTGACATCACCATGGGTGGCGTTGTCATAGAAGAATAGGCAATCAATCGTGCCCAATACCTAGACCTCATTTACTCACAAACATGTACTCTTTATGACATGCTCCCTGACGCGCCTCGTGCTTCTACTTATACTACCTCAACCTCTCTTATGGCTTCACATGCTGCCGACAATGTGATTGGCACCTTCCATGCCCAACCTCATTCCATCCACACCTCTGGAAACAACCCCAAATCTATGTCCTCTAATGTTCAAAATGCTCTGTCTCCTACCCCTCCCACCGGTAAGACTTCTGAGGTAAATGCTGTTCAATCTACCCCTGCCGGTCGAAATAAATCCAAAAGAGGAAAGGGTAAGACCAAGGAGGACAAAAATACTCCACAAACTGAGAAAACTAAAGCATCCCCTATTGATGATAGGGATAAGCGCAAACCCCGATATATCTGTGGTGATGATCACTACATGAAGGATTTTCCACGTCGCACCGAAGTTAACAAGTTCCTTCAAGGGACCCCAAAACTTCCCACTCCGACCATATTATCACAACCCTTCCCCTCTCAACAACATGATCAATTGGTCATTCATGACCAACCATCTCCCTCCAATACTTCATATGTATTAATGTGTACCGATGATTCGAAGAAAAATGGCATCACACTTACCACTCGAGCCAAAGATTATTCTCCTTCCAAAGAGAAGGTTGATACGATACCACCTTCGTTGGTTCAACCCTCTCCTACGACCCCACCTACCAATGGTCTTCTTCATCTTAAACGACCGAGCCTCAATACAGTTCTTCACCCTCCCCCAAAGTGTGTTGTTCAAAAAATCGACATTCAATCCTCATGCCCATGCGGCCTAGAACTACAACATTGTCGAAGATCTGGCCCAAGCACTGTCCATGATGTCAGCCCTCGAAGTCCACCAAAGTTTTCCTACACAACGGAAGGCACTGTTGAAAGCTATTGGTGAAATCGACCCCATGGATACAAATTTAATAATCTTTGACTTGGAAGATCAMATTCCAATATTACCCCCTCAACTCACGTTCCAAATACAAGTTRTTGTCTCCGAAAAGAACATTTGTAGAACAKTCATCGATGAGGGCGCCTCAACATRTGTCATGTCTATCACCTATTGGAAATCCATCGAGTCTCCTCCTTTGACCGAATCCCACAACACACTTAAAGCCTTCAATGGATTTGGTTTCAAACCTTACGGTGTCCTTCCATCGTTTTCTATCACGTTAGAAGGTAAAACAGTCCAAGTCAAAGTGGAAGTCTTTGACGCTCCTATTGATTACAACCTTCTTCTTGGCCGTAGCTGGATTGACTCCATGCGTGAAGTTGTGTTGACTCTTTTCCATGTCATTCATTTCCCACATCAAGGAAAAGTTGTTACCTTTGACCAATTGGATTTCTTTCACTCTGATACACGCACAGGCAATGTACCGTTCATTTCCAAAAATCCTCCTAGATATGAGAATGTCAAGGTGGGTCTTCTCAAAGATTCCTCTTTGATGGGCACTTTCCCCATTCCACCACTCGATATTTCGCATATGTACGTCGCTTCAATCAACATGATCTTCACCTCTGCTCACGATACCCATGCATCTCATGACCCATGGATGGTCCCCAGCTCAGGCGATCATCTTTGTTATGGCAACACAATGCCTTTGAGTCTAATTGAATCCGCTTATCAAGCCATTCAATCGACAACCCTTACTACCCCTTCTCTTGATGATTCATCTCTAGATCCTTTCCATGTTATCTTTTCCATAGACGAGATGATTATGTCTGTCATGTCCATGGAAGACACCCCCTGGGATGATGGACATCATCATTCCATTCTCTTCCTGGAACAACACACCATCGAGAGTTACCAACGACTCCCAACCCCCTCGACCGTTGTCATCATTTCTACCGTTCCCGAGTCTACACACGATGTGCTTTACAAAGGGAACTTAAACAATATTTCACCCACAATTCCCCTCGACATATCCATAAAACCTGGAATTGTTGAAAATGTGCATATCGAAGCTTCCTATTCCCATGACGAAGTCATCAATTACAAGTCTCTTTTCCAAGAATTTTGTGACGTCTTCGCCTGGAGCTACGAAKAAATGCCAGGTATTAACCCCGCTATYATGATACATGAGATTAAGACATACTCGRATGCTAAACCCATCTGAAAATGCCTTCGTCTGGTTCACCCACGTAAAGTAGCCACTATCAAGCTTGAAGTTGAAAAACTCCTCAAGGCTGGCTTCATTTACCTTATGGCCCTAATTGACTGGGTTTCCAATCTTGTTCCCATTGACAAGAAACAAGGCACCATCCRTGTGTGTGTTGATTATAGGGACATTAACAAATCTTGTCCTAAAGAAAACTTTCCTACCCCCTTTGTCGACCAGATCGTCGACGACTGTGCCGGAAGCAAAATATTCTCCTTGATGGACGGTTTCTTCGASTATAATCAAATCAATATTGTTCCCGTAGACCAACACAAGACTGCCTTTATTTGTCCTTGGGGTAGGTTTACTTACCAAAAACTCCCATTTGGTTTAAAAAATGTCGGCGCAACTTTTCAGCGTGCCATGTCTTACACTTTCCACGATATCAAACATATTGTGTAGCCATAAATCGATGAATTACCTGCTCATTCCATGCATCGGGATGATCATCCTGTCCACCTCCGTGCCATTTTCCTTCGCTGTCGGTTTTACCATATATGCTTGAATCCCCACAAATGTGTTTTCTGCGTAGAATCTAGCCGACTTCTAGGCTTTATTGTTTCGCGTCAGGGGATCCAAGTCGATCCTTTGAAGGTTGACTTCTCAATCTTCCTCTCCCTTCCTCACTTCACCAGTTACAAAGTTTGCAAGGGAAGGAAAACTTTCTTTGTCATTTCATCCCAAACTACATTAAGATAACTCTTGGATTCACGCAACTACTCAAGAAAGGGTCTGAGTTCGTGTGGGACACCACTGCCAACATTCGAAGATTTGAAACTATCTTTGACCCGTGATCCGCTACTCTTCCCACTCGATTACCATCGCGATTATTTCCTCTACCTTGTAGCCTCAGACCTTACCATTGCTATGGTTCTCATCCAGGAATATGATTCCCACGACGAAAATGTCATCTATTACTTGAGTCGAAATCTTACGACTACCGAAACCAAGTATCTACATGTTGAAAAACTGGCCTTGGCAGCCATCCAAGAAGTACAATGTTTCTGACACTATATCCTCTCTCGCAAAACTACCGTTATTTCTACCTGCAACCCTATGCAACACATTCTTACACAACAAATGCTAGGGGGAAAATACCCCAAATGGATCGTGATACTACAAAGACTTAGAATTCAAACGCACTAAGTCTAAGAAATCTTTAGTGTTTGCCTAGTTGATATGTGATCTTCCCTGCCTTGAGACGGAAACCGTAGCAGCAGATTCATTACCCGATGAATCTCTTTTCCTGATCAGTTCCGATGACCTTTGGTATGGAGATATCATCATCTATCTTCAAACCCAGAATTTCCGGCCTAATTTGTCTAGCACTGACCGCTGTCGAATCTGCTACCAAGCCCGTCGGTATATTATCCTTGGTGATAATCTTTATCGTCATGGGATTGACTCCATTTTTCGATGCTACCTCACTTTTGACGAAGCCAAGAAAGCCCTCAATGATTGCCACTCCGACGCCTATGGTGGTCACATGTTTGGGTATGCTACTGCTCAGAAAATCTTGCGTGCCGACTATTTTTGGCCTTCCTTATTTAATGACTACATCATTGTTGTCCAAAAATGCCATGGTTTCCAAACCTACACCCACAAGATGCGATCACACCCTTCTCCTCTACACCCTTTAGTGTTCGTTGGTCCGTTTGCAAAATGGGATGTTGATTTCATAACATGTCACCCTCACTTGACCGGGGGGCATGTTTACATTATCGTAGCCATAGATTACTTTTCAAAATGGGCCAAGGAAATGCCAACATTCAACAATACCAGACAGACAACCACATTATTCATATTCAATCACATCATTGCTCGTTTTGGTGTTCCTCAGGCTATCGTTACTGATCATGGTAGCCACTTTAGAAACTTCATGATGTCCAAACTCACTGAAAAGTTGGGTCTTCGCCATGAAAACTTGACACCCTATTACCCACAAGAAAACGACCAAGTTGAAGCAATAAACAAGGTCCTCATTACCATTCTTCGACGAATGATAGGGATTCACAAGACAAGTTGTCACACGATGTTGTTTTCAGCATTGTGGGCATACCAGACTTCCGTTAATTCTGCTACCAGGTTTACACCTTTTCAACTAGTTTATGGCCTGGAAGCCATCCTACCGATTGAATGTGAGATACCCTCCTTAAAACTAGCCATCAAACTCCTACCCAACACTTCTGCAGAAGAAGAACATCTGTTGCACCTCATGCAATTAGATGAGACTCATTGCGATGCTACCCTAGTCATAGAAGCTCAGAAAAAACACGTCAAGGCCCAATACGACAAACATGTCAAGCCTCACATTTTCTCTGAAGGTGATATAGTTCTCCTCTACAAACAAGATCGGGATATCCTAGGAGCCAAAAAGTTTGAATCTATCTGGCGAGGTCCTTATATTGTTAAATGAGTTCTAGAGAAAGGAGCTTACGAGTTAGTGGACTACGATGGTATCCCTTTGAGTGAACTTAGAAATGGGTTGTACTTAAAGAAGTACTATGCATGAGATCACATGTGCATGAGTGCTTGTATTTTGTTGTACCATACTTTTTGTTACTTTGTTTTGATTTTGCGTTATTTAACCTCTACCCTTGACCGCTTATCATGCGTTGTACTTGGTTTCCAAATGTCAGAGTATTTTCCACCTTACATTGGCTTCACTGATGGCGCTAGCCGTAGTACTTAGAACCTTTCTTCTACTGCTTGGGCACTTTACGCCCCTACAAATGAACTCATCAGTTTACGAGGTGTGTGCCTTGGTCGAGAAACCAATACCATTGTAGAATACAACGCCATCATTGAATTATTGATTGACACTATTTCGCTTGGTATTCACCGCTTGGTTATCTGACTTGATTCACAGCTAGTAGTACTACAGTTAAGTAACATCTATGCTATCCGAAGTCCTACTTTATTACAAGTATATTTACGAATTCTCCTACTGGAACGTTATTTTGATTATATTGAGTATCAACACATTCCTAGATGTCTAAATACATTGACAGATGCATTAGCTAACTATGTGTTAGAAAGACATTTGGGACATTTATAAATCAATCACACATCACATGTATAACATAACACCAAATAAGCTGTTAAAAGCCGTGTATATATATAACGATCAAAAGTCTTTTACAAAAGTTTTTGTCTGAAGACCAAAAAATCTCAAAATATGAAGCCCATGGCTTCTACAAAATAGTGTCATGGATGGCANATTACGGGTATATTTACGAATTCTCCTACTGGAACATTATTTTGATTATATTGAGTATCAACACATTCCTAGATGTCTAAATACATTGACAGATGCATTAGCTAACTATGTGTTAGAAAGACATTTGGGACATTTATAAATCAATCACACATCACATGTATAACATAACACCAAATAAGCTATTAAAAGCCGTGTATATATATAACGATCAAAAGTCTTTTACAAAAGTTTTTGTCTGAAGACCAAAAAATATCAAAATATGAATCCCATGGCTTCTACAAAATAGTGTCATGGATGGCACTCATGATAGCACACTACAACTCGGGCCACCCTACGAAGAAGTCAACCAATAGAATCAGACACGCCTATAGTATGGCGCTGGTGACACCTAGGGATATCCCCAATGGCCATATCCGGGATGCCTGCAGTTAACCCCTCCAGATTCTTCTCCACTTCTTCATAGTATTCAATGTCCCACCTCGCCACTGGAGCTACCTCTCCTCACCTCTAAATGGGAGAAGTTCCCGGAGGTCGATAGGGCCCCACGTCCATGTCATCAAAAAAATATTTTGTAATTAGTTATTGACAAAACATAAAAACATTGCATATGATAAAAATTACAAAAACATTTGAAAAAACCAAAATGTATACTTCTTACCTAGATCACCCCACTGGGAACCCTCAGGTAAGGCCAAATTTGGATCTCCACGGAAGTCCAACCCGACATAAGCATAATCATCAATCATTAACATTTGAGGCCGCAACCAATGGACAAAGGCATCATTGTATTTAATGATGGGCCCTGCCACACGATGAGCCATGAGGTTGCACCACCTCAACATCCTCGGGTCTTCCAAAGCCAGTAAGCCCCAGTCAACCTGTAACTGCAACAGTGGAACCCTCTCTAGAAAGAAGGATACTAAAAGCAACCTGTACCCAAATTGTTTCAGCTCTCCCTTTCTGCATTTCGTTAGTTTCCACTTCATGCTGCGAAGGACTGCATTTGACCAGTTAAAGACTCGAGGCTCTGTACACTCGATGACATACTGAAAATAGCTCTGGAGAGCCACATTTGGGGCTACGCTCCTAGCCATACGAGTGATGGTGAGCAAGATGGTTTGAAGAGTCAAGTCTTGGACCCCCCATATAGCCACTTTACCTTTGCTCCTCTCCACTTCAGGGACACAATACCGGCGACAATATTCGCTCATGGGGAGCCCACCGCCTCTGCCTCCGGTCAAAGTAGTGTTGTACCCATGCCGTGATAAATTGATGAGGAAATAGACATCTTCAATATCCAAGGTCAATGTATGGACTCCGACATGAAACAACTGCTGGTCCACGTCCCACATATGGACTAAGTACTCCAGTAGCCTAAGTTGGGCTCTCATGCTCGGAATTCGAAAGAATTT